>WOGN01004569.1:0-13971 GCA_015342105.1 Leptinotarsa texana | reverse complement strand
AGACCACAGCAAACGACACGGACATCCGAATTAAAATTAGCATTTAGTTAAAATAGTTAAGATAATAGTAATCATAAAATGTAAACAAAAACCATTAATAACACTGCCCTGAAGAGGTATAAGCCTAAAGCAGGGCACCATAGATTGTAACATATAATCAAAATGTGAACAGAAACAAAAGTAATAATAAACGTTTATTCGATTCGATTCAACCATTGTTAGTTTAATGTATAAGTTTGAGAATGTCCTTATAGGACGAAACTGCAGTAACGTTACTTACAAACCTATCATCGCTGCAACAACCACTCAGCTTTACTATTCTTTTTTTTGACGTTATATTTTCCTCAGATATCCCTGAGCTTAAAACGAAATGAGGAATAGGCACCATCTGCAATGGCTGCCTCCTATTTTCGTTTTCCTCATTTAGTCGCGGGGATGTTTCAATATTCCACCCGAAGATGGGTTTTTCGTGTAGCTGAATTCCTTAGAATCGTTATTAATTGGGCAATAACGCGCCTCGCCACGCCGGACACTGTTTTATTGCGCCGAGGCTTGCTCGATACATTCGCGGTTTGTCCGAGAAGACTACGATGTTCATTTATCAATTGGTCCGGCCCGGCCCGCGTGTTTATACGGGGATTCGAATGGTGATTTATGCCGCGGTTCTTATGCGCTGGTGTGGGAGGTTTATTGGGATTAATTGGTGATTAACTATTCGAAAGCTCTGTACTTTATCTGCTCGTCGGATTCGTCTTGGCGTGTCGAAGACGCTTTTCCATTTCTCCGACAAATGCAAGTATACAGTGTTAATCGGCCAAATGGAATAAATGCAATAATGAATGAATTGTGGACGTTTCCACTGGCATTTTCAGTTGCGCACTATTTCAAAGAGAACTTTATATACAGAGTGTATCACGTAATCGTAGCTATTATTAACATTATTATTTGAAACCCACTATATTATACAATTTTTGGATTTTTAGATATATTCTTTGAAAGATATTTTTTGTGTAGACTGAATACTACCAACTGTTTTTTTTTGTATAAAACCTTCCACAATCTGAAAAATAAACAAAGCTCAATCAATAAACAATCGGGTGAAATATAATAAAATGGGCACACTGAAAAGTTACTGCGTAATTTAAACCATTAAAAAGACCAATTCGTTAGTAAATTGTGGCATTCATAAATTTCATCTAAAAAAAAATCAATTGTAAAAATCAAATGTCTACACCTAGCTTTCTTTAGCGGTCGACGTTTCGGAAAACAATCTCTCTCCGTTTTCGAAACCTGAAAATCACTAAAAAACTTTCGCCTGAATTTTTTTGCCATACATATGTCTCGATTGTCATATGCAATAGTCTACATGAAAACATATACTGGATGTATTTTTAAAATTCAGTTGAGGTTCACACGATTTTCAATGTCTTTTTACACTAATGCCAACCAGGTGAGATCCATTTTCACAGAGCTATACGAAATACAATTTTTACCTGCTGAAAGAATATATGCAGATTCTTTGAGTTTTTTTATTTTTTCAAGAGTTTTCTGATGATAATTTTGTTTCACTCACACTCAGTTGATTTTAGAATATGCTCCGTTATCCCCGATACTTCTTATGTATCCAGGATGTTCATTTTTTCTCACATCTAGGTGTCCCGAGGTATCACTTATATAACTTTTTCCACAGAAACAAGGTATATTGTTAATACAGTCATTCGTTTTTTCAACCGTGGTTTGGAGTTGAGTTTGCGTCAAAGGAGATCTCATGTGAGATATACCGTCCTGTAGACATCTTGATATTTCATTCATGAATTAGAGTCAAACGAGTTAGAGCTACTACAATTTGAGGCAAAAGTTTTATAGTGATTGCCAGGTTTCGAAAACGAAAAAAGATCGTTTTCCAAAACGTATACCACTATATAAATCTAACTATAGAAATTTTGTTTTTTTCAATTTATAGCTAAAATTTATGAATTTAAGTTGTGACTAATTAGACTTATCAGTGGTTAATATCACGCAGTAACTTTTCAGAGTAAACTCAGTTTGCCCTCCATTACACTTCAGCAGATTCTCGATTGATTTAACTTTGTTAATTTTGAAGATTGTGGGAGGTTATATACCTAAAAAACAGTGGAAATTCTAGACATAACAATATTCTTACTCACTTATTTGCCGTGCCGCGCAATTTCATAATAGACGATACTGCATGAATAATTCAGTATTGAAAAAGTGTGTTCAAAGATGTCGCCTGTAAACAATCCTCAGGCCTGAACATAAGGGCTAACTCATAGAAATTTATTCTGAGAACTTAAAAAACATCAAGAAGAAATCTATTGAAAAAACATCTGTTTTTCCGTTAACCTCCTGTAGCACCCCTATGTACGACAACTCTCACAAGTCGAAACTGAGGACTAACGAGGTCTTATCTTTTAACGTGTGATTCCTAACAAGTGATAAACTATTGGGAAGAGTAATAGTAACGAATCATAATTTTTCACCTATAACCCAGAAACTAAGAGCCAGTCAATGCACTGGTAGAATCCATAGTCACCACGACTGAGGATACGTCTGTTGATCGTATTTTAGACATGTTTCGAAAGTGAAGAATTGAAAAAAAACAGGTTTAATACAATGGAAGCTGTGGAGAAAAAAAACAACGGAGTATCCAGTCTCAAAACATTGTTTGGAATAGTGGAAATTTCGAATACAAAATATACGATAGAATTATATGATACTTGATGAAAATCCACTGAAATTGGGCAGTTTCGTGATGAAAACCAATATCTATATACCTTCTCCCACCATACAGCAAGCTACTAATTGCAATATTAAACTACCAATATGAATATCTAAATGACAGAAGATGTAATTATTCAGAATGGTATTAAATACCTAATATAATTGTATTCTAGGCATATTACAGAAAACTGAGAATTATATTTCCTTTATAAAAAAACTTAAACGCGTATTACTGATGACATAAAATAGAGAAAAGGCATTTCTTATGCAATATGACTCATTTTCAAATTAACTTGAACGAATAAAATTATTATTCTTCTTCTATTTCACAATTATTATGATCATTTTTTTTTCGGATGATTCAGAGTTTTTTATTTACGTACACATTTTTGTCGAAACTTTTTCAGTGAGACTCAGCACAGACAATAAAACGTACGTGTGGAGTGAGCAAGTTTTTTCTTTCAGTGGTTTATTGTGATTATCAACGAAGTCAGTTTTTTCATGAACTATAACCATCTTGTGGTCTAATAGTATCTAATCAGAAGTCAACTCACCAATAATAATCATGTCTAAAAGTTACGCGAAGTGTTTTCGAGCAAATGTGAAAGAGTAAGCGAAGAGAGTTCAATAGGCGATGAGACAGGAAACCCGTTAAAAAATAAAATGGTGAAACACTTTCGAAGAAAGAAAGAAATTAATTAAATTCAATATGAACTAGTTGCTGAAATGTGTAGTTCATGCATAGAAAAAGTTCCTTCGAAACAGAGTAGCTGTTCGTGAAACAGTTTTGAAACATATGAAAACTACATTATATGAAACATCATTTTTCCCATTCAGTTTGTAGTATAGGCACGCCACACAACTCAATATGTGGAAGAGTATTGTTATAAAATATCATTGTTAATGGCATATGTTTCGAAGTTTCGGGTTGAAAACACTTGCAAACTCATCAGTAACTTTTTGAGCTTTTTTCCAAAACAAATCCACCCTGAAAATATTTGATTTTCAATTCATCAACAAAAATGTTTGCTAAACTTTATTTGGCTAAATATTTGTCATGATATCACAACAGTAACCCGTTACTTGATGAAAATTAATAACACTATAATAATTATATAATTTTCACACAACGAATTTGATTTATTTTTGTCATGTATTACTCATAACAATAAACATTTTCAGAACGTGAAAAATACTTAGCAACTGTGGTCATGATGGTGCTAATTAATAAAGCTGGTAAGGATTGTGACATGAATTCAAACTCGTAGATTCCACACTAAGATCTGTAGTTCAGGCATAAAAGTCACTTTCAGATACAAACTGGAAGAAAAATCCTTTTCAAAACAACTAATTCCACATGAACATTGAATTATACGAAAGAAAAAGTACTTTCGAAACAACTCATTCCCAAAAACTAATTTCTCCTGAAACATATCCTCCTTCCAGATTCTTAAACACATGACATATGTTTGAAAAACTGTGACTTACTCGAGAAAGTAGTATTTATAGTGCCCGGTGTCATCTGGGCGTACTGATAGATAGGTACATTTGCTCCAGCATATGAAGTCAAAAGCACATTCGTCTCTGTAAAAGATTGTAAGGGTGGATTCATGTACCAGTCCTAAGTAGCTACTTAATCTTAATATATATGCTCTATGCTATGAGTCGTATGTTTTTAATGGTAACAGGTGAACAGGAATTCTTACAATATAAATTTTTAGATATACATTTGCACAGGCATATATTGTTGAAAGCACTATATATCGCCTCCGTGAATTTATGCAGTAGTTATGAGTAATTAGCAGTTTCTTACACAATTCATAGTTTTTAAGTGGTAACATATGAACATGCATTCTTATGACTTGAAACTTGATATTTACCACTTTGATACACCCTCAGAATTCATTATGAGACTTGGCAAATAATTTTCAATTCATAATCCCAAAATACTGGTTTTGTCCTGATAAATGAACATTTTTATTATAAATAATTATCATTATTATCATTACGTGCATATAGGCCATGAAAACCATTTTTCATCCAAAATATTCACTACGCATATATAACTTAAAAAAGCTTTCACAGAAAAAATATTTGAAATGAAAAAAACCAATTTCCTGAATGATTAACAAAACGTTGGACTGTGTAAAACACGTGCTGATGTATCCTAAACTGTTTTGTGGGTAAATCTTATAGTGAAATGTTGTTAAATAAGCTTGTGACATTTTTTTGTTGGAAATTACGGTATCGTCATTCAACAATAAAAATTGAATAACCCTCAATAAATATAATTTGCGCAAATTTGAAACAATCGAAGCGACACAGAAATCAACTATATTACAGTAAGCAGTTTGCATCACATTTTCGCTTGAATGCTGCCAAAAATATTTTATTTAATATTACATGTCCAATTGTTTGTATGAAATCAAATAATATGTATTGTAAAACTTATTTAAATACTGATTTCTTTTGAGTTTACGTGGCATCAATACGATTTCTGTTCGGCTGACATCACAAATCTGCATATGGTTAACCACTGGTATTTTTCAAATATGTTAGTACAAAAATTGCGAAATTTCGTAATAAATGAAAATGGGGTTTTTGAAAGTTCACGAATACATTCGCAAACACATCAAATTGAAATTTTATTGGCCATATCACTTTTCAAAATTGTACGTACTCGAAAAAAAATATTTCATATGCGATATTTATTTTTCTCCTATACCTTCTACAATTTAGGGGTTTATATTGCAATGTTACTTCGAAATGTAATAAGAGTAGCGATATAATAATTTGATTTTATTTATCGTTACTTTGTATTTCATTTATATTCTATTTGATTATGAATTATATAATTTGTTTATGGTTTGACGTGTTATTCTCTGTTTTCAAATTCATCTATATTCTCCTCTTTCTGTTAATGGGTATACAAAAGATGACACCTATCTGAATATGCAAATTGAATGATCTAGATATCCAAGTGTACCACTACTTTTTAATTTTTCCCAACACTTTGGACTCTAACTACGCTTTTGCGAATTTTTTTGTTCATTATAGAGAAATTATCTATATCCACCCTTGTTTCACATGTTTTTCTTCGAAACTCAAATTTATCTTATCGTCTATATACGTTTATAGAACGCAAGCTGACATTTGCGCAATACAAACAATTTTATTCTTGCACAACGATATATCAAATTTATATTGTCATCTGCAAGACTAATGAGATATTACTCCCTATTTTTTATATCCCTTTGTAAGTAACGTTTCGTCATACAAGGACATTTTCAAATATTTCAAACGTTTGAAAATGTCCTCCTAGGACGAAACTGCAGTAACGTTAGTTACAAATACAAGTGATATAATTAGAAACTTTAAATTCTCATTTTAAATAATGATCTCTTACCACGTAGTAACTAACGGCTACATCCATCAATTTATTATTGATTAAAATTGCTGAGCTGAATACTGAGATAATAATGGTCTACCGCCTCGTGAACTGAACAGATCACAACAGTCACATACTGAATATTTCATAAATATTAATTTTTGCAGAACTACGTTGCCGAGGCTGTCCGTAGAATTATTTCTTTCAATATGCTCGCCAATTCATAAATCATCAATCTAACGAATCATCAAAACCACCCCTTCCTGCCTTCCATTCAAATACAATCGAAGCGGCATCGAATTAACGATCCTCCTGTCTCTCGTCCGAAAACAAAACATGAGAGGTGTGAGAATCTCTTCAGCGATTTCAACGGGCGATCAGATAGAAAACTCCGACGTTTAGGTAGAAAAAACGAGGTTTGACTTAACAGTTTTTTGTGAATACCGCCGACCCGGTCTATTCTTAGGCCGAAGAAAACGAAGAGAGAGAGAAAGACAGACGTTCAGTGTCTTGTCGAGAGAACCAGCAGCACTGGCCGGGCGGGGGAACGTTCAGGGGAGGGCGAGAAGCGAGAAGTTAGTGGCCTTGTACGAACAACTGCAGTCAAGCATCGAGCGGCTAGTGAGTCGGACATGCGACAAGACATCACGACCTCTGCTGTATACAATGGTGTAGCGCACATCGAGAGTCATGGGCACGACGGTGGTGTGTGCGTTGCTATTCGGAGCCATCTTCGGCGTACTCTCGGCTTCTCTCAGCAAAACGTTGCGCTACCAGGCGCCCGACGAGTGCAAATGGGTCGTAGTGGACAGCGGCTCCGAGGACGACGTAGCCCTGGTGTGTCGTCTGCGCACCATCAACAGCGAGCTGGAGAACACCAACTTCAGCGTAATACAACCCCAGCACACCGTGCGGTTGAGACTCGAGTGCAGTGACGCGCTTTTCTTCCAAAGTTCGTTGAGTGCGGGAAGTTTCAAGCCACTTGTTGAGTTGCGCGAACTCTCTATAGAGTACTGTAAAATTGGTAATTTGTCGGACGGCGCGTTCCGCGGACTCAAAGAACTCCGAAATCTCACAGTTCGGACGCATAACACCGACTGGTCGGCGATGACCCTAGATGTGTCTCCGAATGCCTTCACGGAGGAGCTTAGACAATTAGAACGTCTCGATTTGGGTGAAAATAACATGTGGAGTTTGCCCGAAGGAGTTCTGTGCCCGCTCTACGCCCTGGAGGTGCTCAATCTGACTAGAAATCGTCTTCGCGAAGTGACAAGTTTTCGATTCACATCGAATCCATCGGAAAGATGCGGTGCTAATCTAAGACTGTTAGACTTGTCGCGAAATAATATCGACAGGTTACCGCCGAGTCAATTTTCCGGACTGTCGCGTCTTCAAAAGCTCTACCTGCAAGGTAATGGTCTGAGCTACTTGGCTGATCGAGCATTGGAGGGACTGACTTCTCTCAACATTCTGAAGCTTTCCGATAACCGTTTAGTTAGTTTACCGCCGGAATTATTCTCAGACACTCGCGAGGTACACGAAATGTACTTACAGAACAATTCGATAAACGTATTGGCACCCGGACTGTTCAGTGAACTGACGCAGCTTCTTGTCCTAGACTTATCCCACAACGAACTAACCGCAGATTGGATTAACACCGCAACTTTCGCAGGACTTGTGCGTCTCGTCGTGCTCGACATTTCCTTCAACAGGATATCAAAATTAGAACAGTCCGTCTTCAGAGACTTGTACAGCCTGCAAATACTCCGAATTAACGACAACTTCATAGAAAACATACCCGAGAGCACTTTCTCTGCATTATACAACCTACACACACTAATCATCTCCAATAATAAACTGATGAGGATAGACAGCGAAACGTTCAGCGGCCTTTACGTCCTTTCTCTCCTGTCAATCGACAACAACAAAATTTCCTGGATACACTCGGAAGCTCTGAAAAACTGTTCAAGCCTGCAAGACTTGCACTTGAACGGCAATAAACTCATGCAAGTACCGAAAGTATTGAGTAACGTTCCTCTACTGAAAACACTCGATCTCGGCGAAAACCACATCGACACAATAACGAACGAAACTTTCGCTGACTTGAAGCAGATGTACGGCCTGCGACTGACCGAAAACAATTTGGGCAACATAACAAAAGGAGTTTTCGATAGAATGACTGCGCTAAAAATACTCAACCTGTCACGAAATAAAATACAAAAGGTAGCGCCTGGCTCCTTTGAAAATAACGTCAACCTGCAAGCCATTCGACTCGACGGGAACTACCTGACCGACATCGAGGATTTATTCGCTAAATTACCCAGTCTAGTGTGGTTGAATATATCCGACAATCAACTGAAGTGGTTCGATTACGCCTTAATACCTACTGGCTTACAATGGCTAGACATCCATTCGAACCAAATCGAGGAACTCGGTAATTACTTTGAAATCGAATCTACGTTATCGCTGAGCACGTTCGATGCGAGTGCGAACAAACTGACTGAAATTACCGGCAGCGCAATTCCCAACAGCGTCGAGGTGTTGTTTTTGAACGACAATATAATCTCGAAGGTTCAGTCTTACACATTCTTCAAAAAACCCAATCTAACCCGGGTCGACTTGTTCGGAAACAAAATCACTAGCCTCGATCCGAACGCATTGCGGATATCAGCGGTGCCACCGGAGAAAGAACTTCCAGAATTCTATATCGGAGGCAACCCTTATCAATGCGACTGCACTATGGAGTGGTTGCAGAAAATGAATCTGGGAAACAGAGCTCGCACCCAACCGAAACTCGTAGACTTGGAGAGCATCTATTGCCAGCTACTGTACAACCGAGGTACGACCTACGTACCCCTCGTGGAAGCAGCCCCTTTTCAGTTCCTGTGTACCTATGATACTCACTGTTTCGCACTATGTCACTGCTGCGACTTTGACGCTTGCGATTGCGAGATGACCTGTCCGACCAACTGCACCTGTTACCACGACCAATCGTGGTCTGCCAACGTGGTGGATTGTTCCTCCGGAGGATACGTCAAAAAGCTTCCGGAATTGATACCCATGGATGCGACGCAACTGTATCTCGATGGTAACGATCTGAGATCATTGAACAGCCATGCGTTTATTGGCCGAAAACGACTCAAAATTCTATTTCTGAACAATTCCAACATCGACCTGATCCAGAACAGAACGTTCAACGGTTTGAAGGAGCTGGAAGTGTTACATTTGGACGGAAATCGAATCGCCGAGTTGCACGGTTTTGAATTCGAAGGGCTAGACAGCCTCAGCGAAATCCACCTGCAACAAAACAGAATAACCGCCATACATAACAATACGTTCGCCGGATTGAGAAAACTGCGCGTCCTGAGACTGGACCATAACAGGCTGATAATTTACAACATGTGGAACCTTCCGACGACTCTCATCGAAATGACGTTGTCGCACAATCCTTGGTCGTGCGACTGTGAGTTCACCGAACGACTTCGAGAATGGATGCGACGTGGAGATGCTGTGCAGGATGCCTCGTCGGTGAGATGCGTTTTTAACGCAACCGATATCGACTTCTACAGCGTGGACGCATACCTAGACACCGCCGATACCGGTTTCTTCATCACTCAAGAGAACGGAACCTGCACGGGTGTCGCCAACATCGACAACAGCATCAACGGTAACCTGACAGCAACGAAAACTATTATACAACGCCAAATCATACAGGACTACCTTCCGCTTTTGATCATAACATTAGCGGTGTTCGCGATCATCGTCGTGTTAACATTAGTCCTGTTCATTTATAGACAAGAAGTGCGCGTCTGGTTCCACTCGAAATTTGGGGTGCGTCTCTTTCAACGGTCGACCGACTCGGACAGAGACGACAGAGAAAAATTGTTCGATGCGTTCGTGAGTTACAGTTCTAAAGACGAGGCGTGGGTGGCTGAAGTGCTTGCCCCCGCATTGGAACCCAATTATAAACTGTGTTTACACTACCGAGACTTTCCCGTGGGCGCGTTCCTCGCCGACACTATAGTGCAGGCGGTAGAATCCTCCCAAAGGACTATAATGATATTATCAGAGAACTTTATAAAATCGGAGTGGTGTCGATTCGAATTCAAATCGGCCCATCATCAGGTCTTACGCGACCGCAGGAAAAGGCTCATCGTTGTCCTGCTCGGTGAAGTGCTGCACAAAGACTTGGATCCGGATATCCGTTTGTATCTGAAAACCAACGTGTATTTGCAGTGGGGCGATAAACTCTTTTGGGAAAAACTCCGGTACGCTCTGCCTGACGTGCCCAACAATCAGCGCCACGCAGGCTCTGTAAGGACTCCTCATGTGCATCATCACGTACACCGACACAGTGCCAGGGGCCAAGCCCCCAACCCTCCAGGAGGCGGCAACAACGCTGCGAGGACGGTGGCTATCCACATATGACAATGACTGTTAGCGATACTAACAATGTCAGAATTTTTGTGATACTACGTAAAATATAGACTGTGAGTGCAATGTGAGGATGAGATTGTGATATAGTCAAATAGTTCGGGAAGTGCGCGTGATTGTGAATTTGCCGAGCGTGAATGTTGTCGAGTGTTAACCCGAACTTCAACTCCTGTTTCACTGGCGAGGAGTCTAATTATCTGAATGTAAATACGGACATGTATAGATGAGTATCAAAATTGTATTTGTAAATTTTGTAAATATTTTTTTCATAGTTTTCGTATTTATTTTTGTAGGATTTTTCAATTCGTATCTCATATCTTGACTCTCGTAAATTTTACGAATGAGAACCCATTTCCTTGTGAAAACTCTATATTTTTGTAAAGACTTTTATATTTAATATACCCGATGCCTTTTATCTTGTGAATATTAATAAATCACAATTAGAGATTATTTCGTGTTTCATTTTGGGTATAAGTATTAAAATATTATCTTCATTCAAATATTAAAAAACATATCGAGTGAAATAATTAAAGCAGGTTTTCGTCATTTCACTTCATCTGAGAATAATGAAAATATTACATGATAATTTAAACAATTATTATGATTATTATATAGAAATGATCTGGAAAAAATAGTCTCTAACAATTGACGGGAGTTAATAAGTTGAATTCAAGGTAAGTGATAATTGGATTAACTCATTCAAAAATAATTTAAAAATATTTTACAATGAAACGTAATTATGTTGTCTATGAAGTGTATTAAGAGTATTGATAATAACCTTGAATATTATTTGAAAGTGATGGACTTGATGCTTATAAAGCATTGTTCAAAGTTGATAAACGATTTTTATGAATTTTCATTTATTCTTCATTAATACATGGGTGACTTTATGTGATTGTAAGGACTACTTCTAAGAAAAAACAGTTTTATTCAATAATATAAACATATGCCCACATAATCAAAAATTGTTGCTGAATGTTCTATGCAAAAAAGTTTTTTTCTATGGTCTTCTCTTTATAATTCAAATTTATTTTATCAAATATTTAAGTAAGGACAATTCGAGTTATAAAGCATTAAAACTTACAAAAAAGTTATTATGCCCATAAAGAAAAATTTATAAGATCTATTCATAGTCAGTACTCTCAGTTTTCGATAATAAAAAACAAAAATTACTTTTGATACCGATGATTCCGTGAATTTCTATAACGAATATATTTTAAATTATATTCTATGAACCAAATCCGAATAATTTAGTTACAAAAAAAATAATAATTACAAAAATTGGAGATATCACAAAAAACATTCGATTCAATAGATTCTGACCTGGGACATTAAAAACAATGAAATAATTAAAAGTATCATTATACCGTTGATTCAAATGGTAACAAATCACTATTGATGAAACAAATCTGCAGAAAGTTAGACAGTAAAGCTAAATATGACTTATGTAGTTTGGAGAAAGGTAGTTAAAAAACTAATGTATTTAAAAAAATTATTAAAAAAACTCTTTTAAAAAATGTTTGGCTTTACACTAGTATAGAAAAGGAAACATAAAAAAAACTTGGCAATGGCAATGGAACTGTTTTAGAAAAATTTTATTGTCAGAAAAAAATGAATCCATCTGGAACAATTTATTATCACATTGGATTAAACATAAAACACCGACATATAAAAAGTCAAACGTAAATTAGAACCTGTAAACTTTTATTTAAATTATATTGATGTTTTCAAAGAAACAACATTTTTTTAACCCTTGACATTAACTATTACATTAACTAGACATTGACTATTGGCGAATTCACTTTTGTACTTTTTATTTCATCATTTTTGTGTATCTGCTACTTTTTTCAAATAAGTTTTCGTCTGAGAATAGAGATTATTTCAGAATTTCATAAGAAAGTTATTTGCACCTATAATCGTTAGAAAATGAAGAGAATTTCAAAATAATAAAAAAGTGATTCGTACATTTTGAAAATTCGTGATAAATTTGGATATTTGTTCTTTACTTTCAAGTCTGTTGATGATTATGAATGAATCAATACCGAAATATCGAGAGGTACAAAATTCTCTTTATTTTTATTTCAGATGGAATCAACACACTCATGACAAATGTTTAAGGAAAATAAAATTTTTGGAAAATTCAAAAAAAATCAAAAAATAGTTAAGAACAAATCTTACTACATATACCATTTACGTTATCACATTTCATATTTCAAGATTTCACAAAGTGGGGAGTAATTTTCTTTTCATTCACTAAGTATTTTCCTCAGGCAATTTTTCCAAAATGAATGTGAAGTTGGTAATGCAATTTTAAATTTTAGAAAAACAACTTTTTTATAAGATTGAATACTTTGTTAACATTTAGGTAATTTTTTTGTAAATTGCATTGGGTTATTTATTTTCGATAATTTTCCGCTATGTATACCTCTAATTATAAATAGAACAACTATTTCTCAGTGGTCTACTCCGCCCAAGGGAAGCAGAAACAATAAAACATAGAAGAAGAAGAATAGTATTTCTCAGTTTAAGATGACACGATTCAAAAATCGCAGAACTAAATAATTTTTTCAACTATCTTAGATTATAAGTACATATCATTGAATACTTTGTTTTTCCTTTTTTCTGATTGATTCGGCCGTTACTTGATGAAAATCTATAGTAATTCCTTAAACTACAGTGTTAGCGAAACATGCGACATTTTTTTTAAATAAAGTTTATGGAGATCAAATCGTATGGTGTACTTTATGAAATATTAAATGATACCCGGAATGTATTCTCTAGTCTCAACTAAAATTCCGAAAGATTTTATAGACATGCATGTGAAGTGCACAATTTTTACATACTTTTTTTGCACTAACAGCAGGGCCACGTTATATTGAATTCTGTCAAATTTCAATAAAGTAATTACTTATCGATAAATAATTGAAATTTGTTATTCTCTAAAATTTTGATTATTGTGGAAGTCAGTATCAAATGGGATACCTATAGTCCGTTCATAATTTGTTGATAGCTCACTGCAAGTTTGACCCTCATTAGAGAACTGAAATACAGAGAGGACAGCTAATATGATATAATAACAAAAACCAAACTAAAACTGGCAGTTTAAGATGTTTTCGACTAACCCACCTTGTATCTGAAGAAATACAATACAGCTATAAAACTTTTAATCCGATTATGTAGGTATTTTGAGTGGAAATGAGTGACCAGTGTCGTAGAGTATATGATTAAAACATTAGTTACTTTAAATAAATAAATATATTAATATTCTTAAACTGTAGGTACTGTAAACTGTATTTTTATTTAAAAAAAATTCTTTATTTTATTCAAAAATAATAAGTTACTTGCAATTTGTAAAAGATACATTTATTTAATTAATACCTATTTTTAAATGATATAAACTACGATTA
>WOGN01004568.1:0-13973 GCA_015342105.1 Leptinotarsa texana | reverse complement strand
AACAAAACAAATTTCCTCTGCCCTCTTTCAACACCATCTACAAACAGGTCACAAGATTAATTTTAAATCGATAAAACAGATAGCACAGGTGCAAAACCCAAGAATCCGACAAATCAGGGAAGCTATCGAAATCCAAAAGCAATGGCTCATCAACAAAAGGGATGACTCACTAAACATCCCATGGATTTGGAAAACAATAATTAAAAACAACCCCCAAAGAAAACCATCGCAGGTAGGAGAATACACAACGGATGAACACCCGGAAAAACAACACATCATATTCCACCATCCGTGAAAACCTACATTGTAATATATATTGTATATATATTTTCATTAACTCTAAATATATATATATATATATATATATTTAGAGTTAATGAAAATCAATGTCAAATTTTACTGAACGATTACTCGTGAAATTGTATAAACGTTTTTAGAAATGTAAACTACAGATAATATTTTTTATCCAACAGAATATGAACAAAACTTAACATATATTCACAATTATTAAGAACACTTGACAATAAATACTTGATAACAATACTTGGAGTTAATGTTCCTATCTCAATAAAATTTGAAAATTCATAAAAATTAACAATTCAATGGGTTCCTATACAATATACAAAACAATATTACTAATTTAGTTTATTCTAATAGTAAGTACAGAACTTCTATTTTAGATTGATCAAGAACATTTTGTAATATATATTATCACATATATTTTCTAAAAATATATATCTGGACGATAACCCTGGGTGTAAAACATTTTATTTTATTCACACGCAACATTGTTATAAAATATATGAAAATTCTGATTTCAATAAGTCACATTTAAATACATAAATAAGTAACCAACTGCATCAAAAAAATCATCAGTTAATATAAAATTCAGTATCATACACATCTTGCAGATCCTTATAACCAGTGTAATGCTAACCATTTGATATCAATTGTCAACTTTTCTTAAGTAGTTTAGAATTCATAGAACAATGTATTTTTCATTTGAACAAAAACACAAATCATATTATCAACCTGTATGATGAAACTAAATTACCCTCAAACATAATAACTATAATAATTTGTATTGAATGTACCTGATAAGTAGACCATTTCAATTAAATTTTATAAAATATATTTTACACGAAGCATCATAAGAATCAACTACCACCGACATCACAGGTATTCAAATGAAAAAACAAAAAATGCATTCTGCATTTCAATTAGTATATGAAAAAAGATGAAAATAATTTACCTATTATTATTTAAAACTGCAAGGTACCATTAGATAAAAAATATGTATTTGTCAAGAATGCAGGAACAGGTACTTCCCAAAGACAAAAACCAACAAAAAATAACCATGGTTACTGTATGGCAAAGCACAAAAGACACAAAATCTGTACATTTTAAGTATATTCGCGCATTTGTTGCACTTTCTGAAACAGCGTAAAATTTTTGGTAAAACAAACAGATCAAAAACATTTTTTTACAAACTACCTCTTCTACATTTTTAAATCCTGTGAACCAATTACTGATTTATCTATGCTACAAATTGTTCTGAAAAAATAACCTCTCCATACTTTTATATAAAAGTGACAGACAGAAAATAGAATAAAAGAAGGTGATCAAATAATCTTTGAGATTATTTGATCACCCCTTTGATAATGTTCGTCAAAATATCAAAATATCAATATGGAGTAGTAGAAAGCCAAAAACTTTTTTTCCCGAAAGATATCACATCTGATACATAATTGGTTTGCAGTCCTGCAAATCAAATCCAATGGTGCTTTTAGCATTAAATTGGTTTGCACAAAAAATTGTATTATTTCTATATGTTAATCTTTAGGTAAGGATATCTACTGCAGACAGTACTAGTGTCACTTTTCAATGAAAAATCTTTAAAATATGACATTTTTTCACTTCTCTACTTAGTCACCATCAACATTCGAAAATTTGTAAAGTCGTAGCAACAGCTTTTGAATCCCTTCATCATAGAAGTCTGCCGTCTGACTATCAAAAGTGTCCCAATGAAAGCTCGCTTGTTTACCTAACTTTCTTAATTTATATACAAAATGGAAATATTCCCCCTCAACTTTTGAACAGAACAAGATACTAGGATCGAACAAAGTTTACACAGAAAGGTATAATTTTTAGTACTTTTTTATAAGACAATAGTCTTCATCACGACCTTAATATCTTGTTTCGTTCAAAAGTTAAGAGGGGGGACTACTTTCATCCACCTTGTATGTGTGTATTGTTTTTTTGTGTAACCTATGCTTTGTCAATAACATATATTTTCTCAGACAATGAAGTATAATGATTAATATCCTGAAAATTATAGACGAGATTTGACTTCAACTTCACTTCATTTCTAACAGTATTCATGTTAGTTTACTTAAAGAAATTAATGGAATATAGTTTGAGAAAGTTACCTACAGTTTTCCTTTCTGCCAGAGTAAAAATTTAACAATGTGAGGAGCAACCCTTTCAGGGTTATTGTTATGAACGTCATGATTTCCTTCAACCATTTTGAATCTAATATTTTTCTGTTTTTTCAAGTATCGAATCAAAGAGCTGAAATACACCTGTTGAGCAGTTGACTTCTTTCCAAGAATAAAAAGAAGTGGGCACTGTAAAGGATTTGACTTTAGCGTTTCTATGATGTACCGTATATCACGAGTCAAATTCAAAGTATGTTTAATTCTCTGATCCAAAGTGAACTGGTATCGATCATTCTCTACTTTCTTCACTGATCTGGGAAACAAAGCTACGGCAGCCGCCCTAGTAATTGGACCATAGTTCCTTCCGTTCTGCAACTTGTGCAGTGCTTCCTCTTCAGTATAGCTTGGAGGTTGTTTCCCTAACAGTTTCTCTTCCATTTTCACGAAATCCTCCAAGTTTCCACTGATGTAATCTTTGAAATAGCTTGCTGATACTGGAAAAATCGAAACAGTGTCCAACATTATTACCTTCTCCACACAATCGGGGTAAAGTTGAGCATACAAAATTCCAATCTGGCCTCCGTAGCTGTGTCCCAGAATAACGTACTTCTTTCCATAATACTTTGAAATATATTTGTATACCAAGAGGTAGTTCAGGGTATGGATGGGCAGGTGAGGAGGAAAATGGGATGATTGGCCATGTCCCGGTAAGTCCACTGCAACATAGTAGAAGGTATTTGGTAAGTAGGTTATTAAACGATCAAGTGAACCAGCATTGTCCATGATTCCGTGAGTGCATATAACCAGAGGATCCTGTTCTTCGCCATATGCTTTACCTAAAATAAATAAGTAAAATGCACTGATTGTAAACATTTATTTATTCTCAAGACGTTACAATAAGGTGTATATATTTTTCCTCAACTACACCTAAAGATTTGATTTTACAATCTTTAATTTTTTTTGTTTCCTACCAGGACATATCAAAAACTAATGAAAAGCTTTCTCTTTGGAGTTTGCTGCCAATTATTTTTCTCCATCAGAAAAGTCTCACAATTCAACTATGAACTTTAAAAAATTGCATATTTTCTACAAATTACCAGAACTTCTTTCCAATCACCATCACAAATCCTTAATAAATATAGGTCAAACCTGCTAGGTATCCCCATGGTACTGATATTCTGATCTCCTGGACATTCTTTTTTGATGTTTCCATAATATATAAAACTTTGTGAACTATAGAGCTTGCAAAAAAATATTCTCATAGGACTTGATAAGTATATCACAAAAAAATACTGATACTGAAGTATTAAAACGTATCCCAAATTGGCAATATAATAATACCAAAGTACGGAATTATTTGAAAGTCAAAAGAGCAAGGTCCAATTTTTAGCTGTAACCGGATTGTGACCACTCGATCACTTGAGTAAAATTTACTGCACCAGATCAGAAACCATTGACATGATAAATAGACTAATTGGGTTGGCCATTGGAAAGAAATCATTGATGCAAATACTAAAAAGGAATAAATGCCGTAAGTGGCAAATATGGCTAAGATAACGGTTACGTTTTATTTCTAATTTCTGATTGAAAATAAGAATGCAGTATCGGACAAGTTGTATGTTTCTGAAAGATAATGGAGTACACACATATTTTTGGTTTAATCGGTGTTCAATTTGTGTGTAATGATATGGCATGTTTGTTTCAACTTCAATTTGTGTATCTGAATACCTGGAGTAGTGGTGTTTTGGAAGTTCTTTAAATTTTTCTTTGCTATTTCTACTAAGTAATAATGATTCACTTCTATACTATACATCAGTATAGTAATAGTTCACTTCTATACTATACAATATAAGAACTATATTGTATGGCTGGGTATGATGAAACATATATTTCATTGAAACTTCTTAGGTATAATGAAAATAAAAACAAATTAGGTTGGATTATAATAATAAAACGTCCAAATTCAGAATTTTGAATCAGATTTTCCAAATTACATTATATAAAGTGAGGTTGAGATTGAACGACATTGAGATTGAGAGATTTGAAAGTGTCAATTGACAGATTTTTTTTTCTACACTGGCATATACGCCGTCGTATAACTGAAGATGTTCATAGCTGAATTTGTTATTACATTGGCTACAAAACTCAATGGAGAATCCTAGAGATACGTATTTAAAAAATTAAAGTCGATGACAAAATCTAATGAACAGAACTTTGCATTGCAAATTGGTCTATATCAGATTATAACAAATATGAAACAATATTGAAATTTCCTCCGCCTTTTTAAAACATCCGAAAGGGGGGCGGTAGAGCCACGAAACGAAATTCGACAACTCTAGTATTTTAGAGATAGATATTTTGATAATGAACACGCTTAAAGAGGACCCTCTTTTATTTCAAGTAATTTTCACTAATAATAATTTTATTTTTGATATGCAATAATAAAACCAGAAACAACATCACAATCACAAACTAAGTACCAACACCCAATATATTTCTTTCTACAATTTCCCGTTTTGCTGAAGTAAAAACTCAGCAACGTGTGGCGCCACTTTTTCAGGATGATTCATATGAACATCGTGATCTCCATCCACAATTTGGAATATAACATTTTTCTTTGTCTTCAAAAATCGAATAATAGGACCCATGTACACCTGCTGCGCAGACGAGTCCTTCCCGAGAATAAAGAGAACTGGACAACGTACAGGATTTGACTTTAGTGTTTCTAAGATATAGCGAAGGTCATGAATTGTTAACAAAGAAAATCTGATTCTTGGGTCTAAGTTGAACCGGTATCGTCCATTTACCACTTTTGTTACGGCTCTAGTCAACAAAGCTTGAGCAGCTTGTTCTGTTATTTGACTATAATTTCTTCCATTCTGTACTCTTAGGAATGCTTCTTTCAGTGTATACCTTGGTGCTTGTTTTACTAACAGTTTCTCTTCGTTTTTGACAAAACTTTCCAGGTTTTTACTAAGATAATCTTTGAAGTGCTTTGCGCTCACAGGGAAAAGTATTACAGCATCCAACATTACTACCTTCTGCACGCAATCAGGATAGAGCTGAGTATATAATAACCCTATCTGGGCCCCGTAGCTGTGCGCTAAAATGATATACTTCCCATAGTGTTTCGAAACATATTTATACACCAAGAGGTAGTTCAGAGTGTGAATGGGAAGATGCGGAGGAAAATGAGATGAAAGTCCGTGTCCTGGTAAGTCAATAGAAACGTAGTAAAATGAATTTGGTAAGTAAGGTATCAAAGTATCAAATGAACTTGCATTATCCATGAAGCCATGTGTGCAAATAACTACAGGGTCCTTTGATTCCCCCCATGCTTTGCCTGAAATAAACAGAAATATATTTTCAAACTATCATGGAACAATAGGGTAAGAATACGCTTATATTGAAAACCTTACATGAATTTCACCTAACCTATTAAACTTTGCAAATGTGATCTTTCATATTTTGATGATCAAGGCTTTCCTATCAAAAAATTCTGATCACCTTCATTTGCTCTTGATTTGTTATTATTGGCACCAAAAAAAAAGTTAAATTCACCTCTTTTCGGAGTAGTTTACTCTTTTCATTAGTTCAGACTTCCATTGTCTAATATGATATAATATGATTTGAAATCCCTGAAAGAACAAATAAAATTGAAAAATAAAATGAATAGCTGAAAATAACAATTATAATAATAAAAAAACCCGAAATAAAATTACAATTGAATGAAAATTGAGAAAAAATTGAAAATTGAATAATTGAAATGTAACAAAAATTAAAAGATTTCAAGTCAAGTTACTTCACGACGTTTCGATTATTAGTATTCCCAATCGTCTTCGGATGATGACTAGACTATTTCTCAGAAAGATCACTATTAATAAGTCATTCGAGTGCTTTAATGCAGCTTCTGTGAAGTTCCTCCTAAACCAGTGTTCCTCCCTGTGGATTGTCTCAGCTTGGAACCACTTGATGTTATGTTGATGAGTCCAAACATGCTCTGCTATTCCTAATTTGCTGATTTCTCCTCGGTGTGTGTGTTTCTTGTGCTCGGCAATGCGAACTTTCAATGGCCTCTTAGTTTCACCGATGTATGATTCTCCGCACATGCATTTCTTGGAACCGCAGTCCGCGTTTGATGGCTGGGTCTTCGTGAGGCTGCTACAAATAGTGTTTCCGGATCTGAAGCAGGTTCTGATGTTGTACTTGGTCCCAATTCTTCTTATCTTCTCCGATAATCCTCTGATGTAGGGAAGTGCAAGCACTGGTTGAGACGGGTTTTCTTGCTATCTTTTAGCCAAAGTCTGTTCCACCATCACATTGGAATAATCATTCCTTTGAAGATCTTTTTTGATGATGCCTAGTTCTCGAGTAACTAATACAATACAAAAAACTCCGTAAATACATACGTCTGCGGTACACATACATACGAAAAAAAAAACTAAACAGAAAATAATTTGTTTCACTCTCCCTCTGAATTATTACTTAATGGATATTTACTGCAAACAGCTCATGTATCATTTTATTTCAGAAAAGTATGTGCGTGTTTATTGGCCGATGGGTGAAAATCCATTAAAACGTATCAAAGTAAAACTCTACTGTGAGATATTCAATGAACAGTCTTATAATGTTGCAGTTAACATAACTGTAACATTATTCAATAACATTTTTCCGTTCATACACGTATAGCGTTACTTTTCTTAAAAGTACAAATCTCTGGGCTTTGCCTAATGCGCCTCAATAGAAACAAAAGCCATTAACGTAGAGATAAAGATAAAGAAAATATTTTTGTCTCATTTTTTCTACTAAGTTTATTATCTGTTACATAACAAATATGAAATTAGACCAAAAGTATTTTTTATCCTATATTCAACATGAATGTCTATAAAATGAATAGGGCATCAATCGAACAAGTAATAAAATCATAATGATGAAATTTACTTACTGGCAGAGAAAATTACAATTAGAAATGTATTATATAACCTATGTATAAATTACAACTATGTTCAAAATATACATATAAATATGTAGTGCGTCAATTTGAAAATGTACCGCCCTCAATATTCCGACCCCTATAGAAAAATCTAGAAATATGCAAAAACACGTCAAATTTATTTTCAAAGGAAACATTTTATGACCAAAAATGCAATAATATTCTCAACGCGCGTTTCTCCAACCAAGTTGGCGTCTTCAGGGGATGAAGAAGAGTGTTCTGCATCTCTTGAAAGATTTTTCGTTAGCAAAAAAATAACTTCTACATAAGGGTAAATTGCATTTAATGTACATGATAGTATCAGTTCAAGTGAAATTCACAGAGGTTATTGCATTTCGAATGAAATTAAATCAATTAACAATTAAAACTGTCAACAAAATTCGAAGAAAGATTTCTGAAATTTTTAAATATGAAAACTTCGCATAATAAATGGATCAAAATAATAATTGGAACATTACAACAAACTACAAATAACAAGCCACAAAACTCAAACAAAACCTAAAAAGTTTTAGTAACGTTGACGGTCATCATAGCCACCGATAAAAGTTCAAAATCATTCTGCCCAGTTCGTTATTGTAGTAATTGTAGTAATCAGATCAATTTCAAAAAATGTCAGAAATTTACGAACCTGCTAGATATCCCCATGGAACGGATATTTTTATTTCTTCTATTTTCGTCATTGAATTTTGTTGAAACCAATGGCTAATTGTCACCAAAAGAAATAACTTTTTTAATAAATAACGACAGTGTATCAGTGTGAATATTATCACAAATGTTGGTGTACTGTACTCCGAGGAATATAAAGAGTGAAAAATATGATAATTATTACTGTCCATAATCACAGCATACCAATATACATTATAGAATAGGAATACCCAAAATATTTTCAAAAATTGGATTACTGTGAAAAACAAGAATATATAGGTGAAGGAGACGAATGTATGATAGTGAATCTATTCATTTAACCCTTTTAAATCATACTTTTTATTATCGGTTCACCAAACGGTCAAAAAGCTGAGCGATAAAGATACCATTAAAAATAAAACACACTGTTTTTTAATATGAACAATGTAATTCAGCGATATGATGATCCCCATTCCGTAAACATATATTCATGAATCATGATGAATACCATAAGATACATAATAAATATCGCCAGTATCACAAATACCTATACTACACATATTCATTTATAGTTCTGCCAGATTACATGATCCTCAGAATGAACCAGATACATCATAAATAAAATATTTACCAATGGAAAATGCTACGTTAACATTTCGGAAAGATACATGAATTCTTTTTTTGGTTTCATAAATCTCAAACATAATTCAAATTCGAAAATAGTCTATAATAATGATACGACTAATGTTGCCAACATCATTTTTTTTGCGAAAATATCTTTTGAAATTTTCTAGGTCGTTTTTGTAGAAAATTACAAAACGATTTCATTTTCAGTAGACCGAATTTCACTTGAAAAAATAGGAATTGTATATTATAATGCTGGCCACATTTGTTGTCGAAATATTATGCAATAATAAATTATGAAATATTATGCAAAAATACCTAATATTTATTTATTTTAACATTCAGTTAAATTCACAGGTAACGATGTATTCACATTTTGAACGAAAATTCGAATAACGAATTCAACTCATGTCATTTATACAACACAAAATGTCTCTATCGTCACATGTGTGGAGAAGAAATTTGATAGTGAAAACGTCAAAAATTACTTCAACCAGCAACCAGGGTTGATATTCTTTAATATTATATTCTTCAATATTAACCCTGGTTGCTGGTTGAAGTAATATTAACAGTTAACACGACAACTTACACTAATCACGAATACAAAATGTTGCCAACTCAGAAAAAACACATTGCTCTAAATGACATTCATATTCGATATCCTTTATTTCTTTTTTACCAATCGTAACACCTCCACGGAAAAAGTTGCCTATATTTTTCTTTTCAGTCAGTTGTCAAAATAAAATAAGATTTTTTAATTCATACCTTTACTCTTTACCTTTATCAATCAACTTCCTTAGTGGAATTTCCAAGGTATTTTTTATAATCAAAGTGGAAAAGGGCTAAAGTACAAATGGAATAATAATTGTGCCATTTGCGAGATTTCTCACTAGGCAAGTATCACGTTTCATTGAAATGTGCAGAAGTTGAAACAGGTTGGCACAAAAGTTATACTCAGATATTCTGTATATTTATGTTATAATCTGATGTCGTAATTGTGTTTGTTCATCGTCAAAATAACATAATTTGTTTACTAGTAAACCAGAAACTTGTGGTTTATACCTATGTTTTTTTTCTCTCCAAGCAAGTGATTCACCCTCAATCTGTATTTGTCAACATGATTATTTCCTCTCCAAATTAAAAATAGTTGTTATCATTTGATGGTAGGTGATGTTTACTTTGAAGAAAATTTGAAAACGTCACTCCTAAAATGATTCTTGGAACTAACAAATGTGCATGAAATAAACTTGATAAAATTTCAACAATATGTGCACTGTCATCATTATTTAAAGTGCTCTAAATATTGTTTGTCAGATAAATTATGGAAGTTACAGAATGCAAACATAACCTTCAAATTATTTTCTCATCACTGCTCTGTCAGTGCTACATTGTCCACTGAATGAAACTGAACCTAATTGGAAGTTATCTAACCAATACATGATTTTGCTAAATAATTTTCTATGCATTGAAACCTTTTTTTCATCTTCCTTTCTGCAATTTTGACATGAGAAATAATGAAAATTTTCAATGACTGTAACTATGTAAAAGATACTTTTGAATATGAATAATTGCTTTCTTTATATTTTCAGAATATGAATGAGAGTAGTTCAGTAGGTCCAGGAGGACCAATAACACTTAATAGAGAGCAAATTGTGAAGGAAGGGTGGCTTCAAAAGAGGGGGGAGCACTGGAAAAATTGGAGATCAAGGTAAAGTATTTGGTTATTGATTCTTCTAAGGCAGTATTCACAGGCACAATTAATTTATTAATAAATATCCCCTTTGAAACTTTGTGCTAGTTTTTGAAAAATCTGTTATGAGGTTCATGTATTGGTCTGCTTGTCAGATATCTGAAGTCAACAGGGTGAAGCTCTGGTCCTTTTTTGAAGATAAGGACAAGAAGAGTTGAAAAATGGGCTCATAAAATGACTAATGTTTTTCACAATCACGTACTTCGGACCTTTATTCAAGCATTTCAGAAGTTTTCACGGAATAAGAGTCTTTTATGTCACGAAAATAACCCTAATTCTGAAATCATCTTCTAAATGATATTGTTACTTCCCTGGAGTTTTTGTAATTAATTGTAGACAGTATCATGAAAAAGCAAAAAAAGAAATGACCTAGCTTTGTCCTAGAAAACATAAGTGTTTGTGTATTCCCACAAATAAATATAATTTGTCAATTTAGTCATATTTTATGTGTAACACTATATGAACTACAACTTATATATAACAACTATATAAAACATGAAATACACACCATGGTGTAACTACAAACTAATCTACATGATAGTAGTAGAGCATGAGTTCAAATTGTTCTCCCTCTCAGCTACACATGCCTTATAGCAGTGCAAAACTGTGGTACAAGTAACTTGAAGACCTACTGGTGTGAGTCGGCTATAGATATTATTGAATTCATCATTCATATCACCTTATAAAAAGAAATCTATAGGGGTTAAATTTGGCAAATATTTGGGCCATACCACATATTTATAAACCAGATTTCTTGAAAGAGTATTTTCTGATGCCAATATGGATTTCTTATAGACCAGTGATATGCATTGCTGTATTGTTATGAATGAGGGTTCAAACTGATCAACAAATATCATTTAAAAATGGGACAGTTATGTAATATTACTTGTACCTATGCAGTCAATCCGTTGCACTCCACTCTCAAAGTCAGTGGGGCACAATGCGTGTTCCAAATATTTTTTTGTTCTGCTGTTTTTGAAAAGGGGAGGTTGTCTAATGCACCTGAAAGGGGGTGTTGCACGATTTCTACAATTCCTAATATGGGGAAAAGTATCAAATAGCGTTTATATTTCGCAACATTTTAAACTCTCATACTCCCAAATCCAGAATAAACTGAGCTACATTTATTACCACTGTCATTCATTATTTAAAAACCTGAAGTTGCAGTTGATATCTGGATGATGGTAGCGATTGGCAGCTTTATCTATATATTTTTTGTAGTAGACTTTCTGATCTGGCTTACAATTATTTTTTGATCACCTTTCTATCTTATCATTGAACTGATATATTGCCTGTGAGACACCCTATAGCAAAATTAATTATATTTTAAAGATATTTCGTACTCTTGGATGATGGGGCTTTGGTTGGATTTAAGAATAAACCAGAAGAGTTCAGCCAAGTGGAGCCTCTGAACAATTTCACAGTGAAAGGTTGTCAGATCATGCCCATAGACAGGCCTAAGCCATTTACGTTCATAATACGAGGTCTACAATGGACAACTGTTATAGAAAGGATGTTTTGTGTTGAAACAGAGCAAGATAGGTGAGTATAAAAAATATCAGTGTTATTTTTGGAAATATTCGTTTTAATGGCTTGTTCTTTTTTTTGAAACATTATTAATCAGAATTATTACTTTTTTTCTGATGATCAAGAATCTGAAGCCAAAACTTTGCAGTCCCGTCTACTTTTAGGTATTGAAAACTTGTAAAATTCCCACTTTTCTCTATTTATGATCTTCATTAATGCATTTCATGTGTTTTCACATTTGTTGGGAGTAATACAAAACTCAGAAAACAAATGTTTTGATGCCAAATTTCAAAAATTCTATTGACCCTTGCCCAAGATCATCACTTCTTTTAAAGAAAAAATAATAAAAAATCCTAATTTTCAAATAAAATCAGTGACGATACCAAATTCAATTATATTGAGAGAAGCTGATAATGAGGAAATTTTGAATATCATAAAAGTAAAATTAGTAAAATATCATTTAATTTCTGAAAAACAATTTGTTTCCAAAGAAAGAACTTCCACAGAAGATTCTCTATTGGAGTTAACAAAAGAAATTCATAAAGCCCTAGAACATGGAAAGCCTTGTTTATGTCTCTTCATTGACCTAAGCAAGGCCTTCGATACTGTGGACGAACATTAGAAAGGAAAGGAATTCGAGGAAAATGTCTCAATATTCTGAGTAGTTATTCAGAAAAAAGAAAACAAGCAGTGAAAATAGGTGATGACCTGAGTGAACTGCAATATATTAAATGTGGTGTACCTCAAGGTACTGTTCTTGGTCCTGTTCTTTTCAACCTTTATGTCAACGATGTGTTTGAGCTGAACAGTGCAGGAAGTGCAATATTCTATGAGGTGGATACTTGGGACGAATTGAAGAACATGGCGGAAAAAGATTTTATTCTCATAAATGACTGATTTTACCAAAAACTATTAACTTTCAATTCGTTAAAAACTAAACTTATCACCTTCAGTTACAATAAATCCGGAGCTGCACCATTCCATCAAATTGTAGTCAGCTTACCTGAAAAAACATTATATACACTGATTTTCTTCCGATAGATTGCACAAACTTTCATTTTTCTCATATAAGACAGCTAGGTATATTTTCTGTGTATAAATACAGACTTCATTTCTGTGACTCGGAACCAGCTAAGTCAGGACACGAATATAATACACGAAATCAAAATGTACTTACCCGTTTGAAAAAATCTGTTTATAATCTGTTTCTCCGTTAATCAGCTTTCGCACGACAACCCACAGAAGTTGAAACTTGCGCGAGCTAAGGACTAACGGGGTCTTACCTTTTAACATGTGATTCCTGACACGAGTTCAACCAACAAAAGTACCAACGAAATATTTTCAAATATCGACTTCACATATATCTGAAACTGAAACGAACGACTAGTTACCGTTTTGTTATGTCTTGGGGATTGCAAATAACCAGAATTAAAAATTTTAAATATATAGAAAGTACTAACATATGAGCTTTAGCTATTTCAGCGATTCGGTTTTTATCTCTTCAATAGGTCATGCATGTAATATTACTCATTTTAATTTTTTTCTCAATATATTTTGATACCAGATCAATGTAAATGGGTTCACATGACTATATACTTTATAAAATTTGAATAGTTCATAATTGAAAACGGGAAAATTACAAGACAGATTCCATTTAGGTAAAACGCAACGGGATTGGTAGGTTTTTAGGATGACGTCAAAGTCCATGTCAACAACATTAATTTACATGCTGTTCTGTACTATTCTATTATTGTTTGTCCGTCTAAATAGAGTTTTTGAAGCAGTTATTTGGCTATTATCATTCTATCATTACTGTGAACGTCCCAGAAAATAAATACAATGACTGAAGCCGGATTTGTAATGGCGCAATTTGACAATTTGCCAAGAATAGATGTCTTCATGATGTCAAGTTTTTTCGCAAATCATCCCAATTTCACTTCAGCTGAGATTAGAGGCGTCAAAGCTGCAAAGTACTTGAATAATTATTGTGTATAAGTGTCTTTAATTTCAGCTTTTC
>WOGN01004567.1:0-13974 GCA_015342105.1 Leptinotarsa texana | reverse complement strand
TGGTAGCATTGTTTCGTGCAAGACCGCTGCGCCCCCCGACGAAGCTCATGTTAACCAACAAAAGGAGCATTGGTCTAATGTGCCTGAAGATAGGAAGCAAGGACCATCCAAAATAGTGAGAGAGAGAGAGAGAGAGAGAGAATCTAGTTGTCGCAGAACAAAAATTAGATAGTTGGCCACTGTTACTTCTTCACGAATTATTATTCATTCATCCTTGTTCACTGTGTTCCAACATGGTTTATTCTAACGAAGAAAGAATAGAAATTGTTTCAACCTATTGTCGAAATAATGAGTGTACTAAAGCTGCTGCAAGAATGTATGATTCGAATCATCCAGACCACAACGTGAGTCATCATAACGTTAAACAGAAGACCCGCGACAGATATTTGTTCGGGAATGCAGATATCTGACTCCGAACATCTTCAATAATGTAAGGAACGCTTTCGAAAGTAGACAGTATTATTGTATGAAAGTAGATGGAGGTCATTTTATCCGATGATTGTGTTGCCATTGATATTACTTTCGTTGATTTCCTCGATAAAATGAGCGACAGCGAATTTTTTTTTTAATAAAACGTTCAACATTCAATTTCTTAATAACAATAGAATCAATTTCAAAAAAAATAGAAGTAGGTGATAGAGAAAGAAAAAAATCTATTTAAAATATTTTTCTCCGTTAACCAGCTGTCGCACCCCTACGAACGACAGCTCTCAAAAGTCGAAACTCGTGCGAGCTAAGGCGTCGAACCGCCTGGCTACCGACCTTTCAAATGATGTATCACTCGACCCCCCATGCCATTGAAAAAAATAGGGGGGTGAAGTTTCGGTTATAATTTCCATATAAGAATTAGTCCCCCCAGAAATAAAAATTGATGTGTTCTTTGAAATTTTCAATTACACGTCCGTTTCTAACTTACAGGGGGGTCAAGTTTTCGTTTGAACGCCCTGTATAGGTTTCACATAATCTAGTAAAGCCAATTCTCCCAGCATATATAAAGGTAGAACTAGCTGGCGCAGAATGATTCCAACATAAATACTGGTCCCACACACCAGAACCACAACACTTTTCCCAACGTGCTCTTCAGTCAATTGCATGTCATTAAGTATGGCTAGCGTGATATATTGATGAGAACAACTTTTTCGGTGTAGGCACGTCATGGCTTTTATTTATCATGAAAAATGAGAAATGAAAAATTTTTTTGTTTTCTCATTTTTCATGATAATCTCCCATCACGTAGTAACGGTTACGTCCATCGCTTTTATTTATTTTACCAAGGGGATTGGAAGAAAATTTTCAGCTAGCATCTTACTGATTTTTTTTGTACCTTTTTCAGTGCAGACGCAAAGCTGCCCCACTACATGGCCACCGCCAACTTGAACATAAACGAGTCTTTGGAGCACCATAGTAACTTGGAAGAAATGAGCAGAAACTACAGGAGCACAACAAAATTGAACGAATCGCCGGAAAGTGAGAGAAAATTCGGTTCCGGCGGCATAGAAAACCCTGCCTTCGTGAACGAAGGGGTGACGAATAGCATCAAGAGTACCTTCAATAAGGAGATGCCATATAACGGCGAAATGAATAACTCTCTTGGTAAGTGTAAATCTTCTAATAAAGATTTGCGTGAAAAGTCAAAACCAGTATAATAAATAGTTTAACTCTTATTTTTCCTTATGAGAATATTGAGATCACATGCATGGTGCTTTTCATCGGAGAGAAAATTATGAGTTCTAGGTGAGGTATGATCTAATATACGTGCCGGTTGCGTTCACTATTCACAGTTTCAGCTGTTTAACATGTTTAGTTTAACGGCAAAAGGCATAAAAATGAGAAGTGTTTTGCACGTTCTGCGATTTTATGCTATCGAAAAAAAAACCAAAGAATTTGCAATGAATTTTGTCAAAACAACGGAAGTGAGTACTCAAAAACACTTGAAATGTCGACAGTAGCATACGCTGATTGACTCTGAATCGGAAAACTGTTTAACTGTGGTACAAACTTTTCACAAAAGGTCGAGAAGAAGTGAATAACGACTATCGCCCTAGATGCCACAGTACATCAACAATCGATGAAAATGTTGAGAAAGTGGAGAAAATTGATATGGAGAATCGTCGAGTCACTATTAGAGAAGTCGTTGAGGATGTTGGCATATCGGTTGGTTCATACCATACAATTTTTGGAAATTTTGTTCTGTGTATTTCCTGTATATTTCCTGGGGTACCCGTATCTGGCAATTACGTTTTGCAACAGGGCTTCTGCCACCGATTTAGCCTCTTGCTTGCACAGGGGTACTACTTCTGGCCAATTGGTACTTGTTACCGGATGTGGTTATTGGAAGTGGTCCCAGAATGTCAACTGCGATTCTCTCGAAAGGTCGCCCACAGAAGTATTGCTTAAACCTCCCTCTTTGCCTTGTCTTCGGACCCTTTCTCAAAGAGCACAGATCACAGCGCTTACACCACTCTTTCACGTCTCAGTAGCAATTGACCCAATAGTACGTCTCACGCACTCTCGCTAGAGTTCTATTCACAAAATTCCCTCCAGTGCGACCATCGTGGAGTATATTCTTGATACACGTATTTGGAAAGATCATCTGGAGTTTGTGAGTTATTCCATCCGAGGTTTTCCATTTCCGAGTGAGTACTTCATCTTGGATGCACATGGAGTCCCATTGGGGCCAGTAACCCTGTTCCTCCTGGCCGTGCTTGGAAATCTCTTGCCGTTCCAGCCTCTGTTATCAATCCATCAATCTCAGAGGTTGTTAACGATTGTACCACACCATGGTCAGGTGATTCCTAACATCTTCTGTTCATATCCCTGGACAAGGAACACTTACATGGTTATTACCCTCCGGGGCAACGGGAGCCCGAAGCAGCGGTAGGTTGGGTAGCTTATCTCCTTATCAGAGCTATCCATAAAGGAGTCTGCTGTCTACGTTGTCATGTCTAGTGGAAAGTTCTTCTTCTGGTAACTTCATATCCTCGTCATCCTGGCGTTGACAAAATTTGCATCCGGATGTTAGGCATCGTGTTTTGAGAGGCTATCTGCGTTTCCATGACTCTTTCCTTCCAGATGAAGATTTAGAGGCAGAAAGCCAGAACTTTTCTTTCCCAAAAATTAATCGGTCATAAAACTTTACCCATTTCAAGTTATACTTCTTATTGATTTTTAAAATTGTATGTATATTAGGATAAAATTCGTTTTCAATAAGAATTAGTGAATCAATTACAGTGAATTTACACTATTTAAGAAAAATAGTATTTACAGACGTTTCGTCCCTGAACAAAAATGAAGAACCGTTGACAGAAGCTGTCAACCTTGAGCTGATCAACCTGAAGCCGGTGGCCCACAAGAATGGTGGGGAACCCTACGACATCGGCAACGGCATGACCACGATACCTCTGAAGAGGGATAATGATAGAGACGTCGGAAACCCCTACGACGAATATTTCGTGCCGGTAAACGAGCATCGGAAGTATATGAGGTGAGTTCATAAGTTCCATTTCATATTTAACGAAATTCATTTCTGTGACGGAAATTGGGCGTTATTTTATTGGTTTTTCACCTACCACAATATGAAACATATAAAAATTGTAACGGAGAACTTTGACATGTATAGACAACTTTTGAAAATAAAACGAACCAAAGAAAAAACTGCATAATTCATTAGATTTTTTTATAATTCTGAGAACGGAAGCAGATTTAAGGCTTCGAAACATTAAGATAAATTACACTATAATTTCTCAACTCTTTTCCTCCATCATAATTTTCGATACAAACAAACTAGAATCATGTAAAATGGAAGTTTTTACCTAGACTATTATTGGTTGACATTTCGAAAGAGGAATGTGAATGTCGGGATTTTATTTGCATAACTAGTAAATAAATTACTGATGAATAATCGATCTCCGTTGTGACGAGATGAGACTTCTTCTAGTTTCGTTGTGTTTAACAATACATGAGGTTCTTTTATTCAAAATACACCCACCCGCATTCTTCAATATACAGGGTGGCCGTGAAAAACGTACCACAAGGCATAACTACCAAGGAAAAAATTGTTTTCAAAAATTTTAAACCACACTGCTTGATACTCAAAATTTTGAGGTTTGTTGTCTTCAGCCCTGTTGGAGGGCTGATATAATTCACCTGAAACTCAGTAAGTTCACAGAATGTTTTCCCTCAGAACTGAAATTCCTATATTTTTTTATTGAAATTTAGTGGCAATTTTATATAAATGACAGCTAAGTATATCGATCTTCTAATCTCATAATCTGTTGCAACTAAACATTCCATTCGAAAGTGAAAGTAACCCGTAACCAGATGGACATTTCTGGAAATCATTATCAATCGTAACAAGGTGACGCACAGAAATGTTACCATTCATCGATTAGAACCAATTCTATCTTATCTTGTCTCTAAAATCGTTATAAAAATTATACACTGGTTGTTGGGAGACAGCAACACCCGTTAGTACTTTCCTTATTCACAATATCAACATTCAGTCACCTTCACATATGCTAAACGATTGGACTTTTATAACTTGAATCCATAATTATGTCTCAACATATAGACGTAATTAAAATAAATTCGTTTGAACAATTGAAGCATAAAAATGAATCAAGCGTGATGTACTCGTAGAGTACTCACTTGTTTTCCACTCAGTTTTTTCAAATGTTACATTTCTTATTCACTTCGTTTGTGAACTGTTCATTTAATTTTTTTTTTCTTCTACGAACAGTTTCCCAACTTGTTTTCGACTTCTCTAACTCTGCCGATGAATACAATTATCTTTACCTCAAACCTCTTTTATTTCACCTCTAATCTGCATCATTTCACTCAGGACGTGTTGGACTTTTTCTGTCATTTATATCTGTGTCCTGCTAATTTTACTAACTTAATTTTATTGTTGTTTGTTTTTCATCTATAATCCCTTTTTTTCTGATCTTTCAATTTATATTTTCTTTTCGTTTCTATTGTTGCAGTTACTCCTTTACGTTAATTTCTTATAATCCCACTTCATCCTTTCTTCACATTTCCTATCGCTGTAGTTGTTTTAGCAGACACTTTCCTAATTTTCTTTCACTTTCACTATTCTAGCATCATCTTTTTCGTTTCCCTTTTCTTTCACCTTCTTGTATTTCTAGTCATTTCAGCAACACCTCTTGAACTTCATTCCTCTTTCTTTTTCATTCCCTCACTTGTCTCCTGTCCTATTATAAGTTTTTACTGATTTCAAGAATTCAGGGAAAATTGTCTTCGTCGCCATTTCACCGTGGTAATTTGCTCGTGTATTCACCGATGGTTCCTTATTTCCATTATCAAATTCAAAACTATATCAAATTACTCAAAAATACGAATGAACACTGGCGTACACTACTACTACTATACCCGAAATGTATACATGAAACGTAGGCTCGCGAGCAATCTTCGAACTCTTCCTCCCCGCCAAAATGACCAATTAACAAAAAAATATATATAATATTAATGCATTTGTATTACAGAGGCGAAAAGTTGTATGTTACCAAGGACAATCGCGTAGAGAAAAGCAAAAGTAAATGCATCTGTTGGACACTTTGCCTGTGCCTCGTAGCAGCAGCTGTGATCATAGGAATTTTAGCCGCAGGTACCTAGATAAAAACCGAAAAGAAATATGTTATTTTCATTAATTCATTTTGCGTTTTAGTTGGTGTTATTGGAAACCAAGGACCGTTACCACAAGAAGTCAGCGCTAGAACTTTCGACAGCAACCAAACGCCAATATCTAAAGGCAGCCTCAGTTTTCCCGGAATGCAAGAATCTGAATTACCTCCATCACCTGAGCCGCCTATCTCAACACTTTCTCCAATGTTGCCAACAACAGATACCTCCAAAATAGAAGGTAACACACAAATCCTATTTATTGACAAAAAACTCCTGTCGTTACTGAATTGGAAGTTGGTACTAAGTCATCTTCATTATGATTCTTGATTCTAATCAACACCGAAAGACCTTGTATTTTCAAGTATGATAAGAGTAGCCATCAAATGCTTTTTTTTTCAGATAATATCTTCGAAGGTCTATATTCGTAGTTGAATTAAACTGACAGTGAATGAAAAATCAATATACCATTTATGATTTTCCTCAACTGTTCATTTAAAACCAAGCAATATGTTTTTGTAGTTCCCCGAGCGTTAGAATCCGAAATGAAAATAGACAACATTCAGTTCACCCCAGAGCTAGCCAACAAAAATAGTTCGGAATACAAAGCTCTTGCCGAATCTTTAGAAAACGAAATCAAGAACTCGCTGTTCACGAGAGATATACTGCAGTACGGACCAGCTGATATAGAAGTTAAGATCATGGAATTCACGTAAGTATATCTCACCTGCTCTCAATATTTTACTGATATTTAATACTCATTATTTCAGACCAGGAAGCGTCGTTGTCAAATACCGCATCGCGTGGAAATTCAAAGAAGGAATCCACAATCCCAAAGACCCGATCGATCCCCCAACATTGAAAAGAAAACTTTCTGATACCTTGAAAAGGAGCAATGGCCTCATGGACACTTACCACGTACCAGAAACTTCGCTATCGTCCCAGAAAATTCTCGATTTATGCCAGATCCAGAATAATGGATGCGAACATCTTTGCGTGTTTGACTACAACCTTCTCGACTTCGTATGTCTCTGCCCACAAGGTAAACATCTGGCCGGAGATGGAAAAACATGCGATATTGATTCAGTTCACTTTGAAGAGAATGTGAACGATCAACCTCAATCCGATTTCAATAACCACGATTCTAATATCAATGAAGAACCAACAGACCATGATTTCGTCAACTTTAACCACCATAACGAACAAGTGGAACCAGAAATTCCGCAGGAGATCCACACAGAACTTTACCACCAACCTGCTGAAGAATCAGAGTCTAGACACAACTTCAATAACGAATACGAGAATGAATTCCAGGCTGAAGTTGAACCTGATACAGAACACACACCAACTCAACATAAAGACGAGGAGCGAGAATACAAACACCATCTCGAGAATGAATACGAACACGAATTTCCAGCTGAAGTAGATATCGCTACAGAATATCAAAGACCAATAGAACCCGAATCATTTCCTGAACCACCAGCGACCGCTGAACCTTCTGCTGCCGAACCCACCGTGAAAACTGAACCCACACCCTCACACACAGAACGATCTTCATTATCAGTACCCGAGATATATTCGATACATTCAATAGAAACATCAGCAGAGCCCGAACCATCAGTAGAACCCGTACCAACAGCAGAACCTGAACCGTCAGCAGAACCCGAACCTTCATCAGAACCCGAACCATCAGCAGAACCCGAACCATCAGCAGAACCCGAACCATCAGCAGAACTCGAACCATCAGCAGAACCCGAACCATCAGCAGAACCCGAACCATCAGCAGAACCCGAGCCATCAACAGAACCTGAATCATCAATAGAGCCCGAATCATCAGCAGAACCCCAACCAGTCATTGAACTTGAACCGGCCTCTGAACACTCGGCGTCATCCAAATCATCAGCGGAACATGAACCATCTACAGAACCAGCAGTAGAACATGAACCGACAAATACACCTGAATCATCAAACGAGCCTAAGTCGTCTTCCGAACCTGAAACAGTTACAAAATTAGTATCATCCAAAGAAATAGCTACGGAACGTGAAACGACAAAAGCCCCTGAATCATCAGTCGAACCTAAGCCATTGGGTGCTTTTGAGCCATCGTTCGAACCTGAGCCATCGGCCGAACCTGAGCAATCGGCCGAACCTGAATTATCAGCCGAACCTGAGCCTTCTGCTGAACCTCAGCCAACCGGCGAATCTAAGACTGGGTCTGCAGGGAAGCCCAAACCTGAATCTGAAGAAGAAATTCAATATCACATCAGTGACAAGACGGAAGCCTTCACCGAAACCCACATGAAAGAAAATACAGAATACCATACTATACCACCTGGAGAACATTCTTCGGAAGCAATGATTCATGTCAACGACCTAATGCTTGAAGACAAATCTATGGAAACGGAAACGCAAAAAAATGGTTCACCAGAATCATTAAATAACGTAAACGATCTATTAATGGCAGGTCACCCTGCAGAATCAGCATCTGAAAAAAATATGAGTCATTCAGAAGATAAAGAAAGTTCCACAGAAGTTCACATGAACATGAATAATATCGTGGAACATTCAACACTACAAAACATGAATTATAGCGAGACTGCCGAAAATGTTACAGAGACTGAACGGCCCAAACACTTCATTGAACCTGTGGAAATACACCAAAATGATTTCTATTATGATCAATCGCTAAAATTGCCAGAAGAAAAAAATGAAACAAACAATTTGAACTTTGTGAGTGAAGAACCGTATTTATTTCAGCAACATATTCCGGTTATCGAAACCTCCTCCAGTATCAACGAAGTGACTGGTACGTCAGAACCACCAGAAATTAAAACCGAAGTTTCTACTGGTGAGACCAGCCATAAAGAAGACACAGCCGTTGGCAATAAAGATCACTCAACAGAATACATAATGGACTTACAACCTGGTGAAATGGATAAAGAAATGCAGAGATTGGGATTGTTAAAAATTGTTACTCCGATAGCCGAGGTGATTACTACGAAGCCTCTAGTAACAGAAGTACCACCGGAAATAACTACAATGAAATTCAGCACAATGAAAACTATTTCTAATGACGTAGCAACAAAAATATTGAATACGCACGAGAACGAAGTTCAAAAGGAGTACCAAATTCCTATTATACTCGCGGGAACTTCAGATGACGCAGAAGTAAAATCGACCAAAGATGATGTTAGAGAAAATCAAATAAACATCAGCGAAATCCACCGGGTTCCAAAAATACAAGGTAGGTTAATAAAAAAATATTAGGTGTTTCAAGCTACTGATAGAGTACAATAATAAGGTAATTACATATTTTCTGCTCGAAACATGAAATATTTATTAAATATAGAAACAATTAACAATACTCTGTGCGGTCCGCTGTCCTCATACAACTTTAAGTAACGTTTTTTTTTCACAGAGCTCCATATGTACCAGGAAAACTCTCACGAACAATTCCCACCAAGCAATCACACAATGGACACCATGGATCACCCAGATCACCTCCACGATGAATACATGTCACCCTTTCTACCGGAACTGGAAAACGATACATTCATCAACTCTCTCCACTCTGACGAACATTTCTTAGACCACCACATGCCGGAAAACCACGAAAACATGTCTGTAACCAAGCCGCCTACTTTGGAGTTCGATCAGCTGAATCGTACCAATCCATTCGATAACAATACGTCCGATGCTTCAGCGGTTGCTCCGTTGATAACGGAAGAAAAAAGTAATATTATTGTGGACACCACGGAAGGGCAGCTTACGACAGTAAATCCAAATGAAGGTGAATATAATAATTTTTTTTTATTTCATGTAGGAAGTACGCCTCTGTAAAAATAATACATTGTATGTGTCGTAAAATATTTTAATCCCAGAAAAATCTTTTGTTCTCAGAAGGAACCACACAGAAATCTGAAGACGATACAACCGTCAAACAAGAAGAACCTGATACCATGACTGGCCTGGTAACAGAAAAAAATAAAGTCGAAATAGAACCCCTCAAATCCAATGAACCCGTTGAAGTTATGGTAGATAAAGAAGAAAGTCAGATGAACAGAACAGATACAAATAATTCTGAACTCAAGACGACGGATGAAACTCCAGTAAATATGGAAACGTCAATGAGCAGTGCTACCGACATCAACACGACAGTCAAAAACGAATTGGAAATGAAACTGGTGGATAAAACTGAAAATGAAATGGAAACAACAATGAGAAGTGAAACCGAAATCAACATGATCGACAAAAACGAATCTGAACCACATATTGTGAATGAAACTGCAACCGATCTGGAAACGACCACAAGAGGGAAAATAGAAATTATAACGACAGACATAAACAATAGTGAACCAAAAACAACAGATAAAGCTGAAGCAGAAATGGAAACAACGATAAAGAATGACACCGAGATGAACATAACAGATAAAAGCGAAATGGAGGATAAAACAGAGAAAGTCAATCTAGAAGCTAACAGTCTTGAAACAGAAATTGAAACGGCGAACCAAAATGAAACAATTTCTGATGATAAGGATGTGGTGACCACAGATGGAAATAATGCTAAAATGGAAACGACAAGTTCACCTCAAGTTGAAAAGATTATGGAACATGTAAGCAACATGGAAATTGAATCTGCAGATGAAAACCGAACGGAAATGAAAACTGAGACTTCGGTCTTAGCAGAAGTTGACAAAATCAGTGATGATGAGTTCATGCCTATGACAGTAGAAGAGACTTCAACAATTCTCCCAATGGAAATGTCAACGTTACCGCCAGAAATCTTTAACAATATTCACAGCAATAACATTTTTGAAAAATTTTCCCGCATTACGGACAGATACGATACACAAACGGAAAAACAAATAGAAATGGATCCGCACGTTCAAAATTTCTATGATGTAAGTACCAGTACGGAGGATCTAATTGCTTTGGAGACAACTATGACCGTCTTGAAAACACCTGAAGACAGACCCGCCAACACGAGCACAGAATCTAACTTGATAACTACAGTAAATGCTGAAATTATTGAAACAGTAACAACAGCTGTCAACGTTACCAGCAATGAAGACGACGCTAATGAGATTTCAACAAAGTCCAACAAAGAAATAACTGCAGACCAGAAGGAATACCGGGTGAAAGAAACATTCGCTGATCTAACCACGACAGAAAAGCTTTTCGTAACTCCCAAGACCACCACCGAACACAACCCTGAGGAAGACGAAGACTTATCTGTAGTACCTTTGAACGAAGTTTCGACAGACGAAAGCAGGAAACTAGACAAGAAAGAAGTGTCGGTAGACGCTAGAGATGCCAGAAACGAAATCGTCAACGAAAGGTCGACAGAAATCGAAGATAATAATATTTCCACAGTCGACGGAACGCAGAAGAAACAATTCTTGGATGACAAATCTTTCAAACCAGTGACGGAGGATTTCGACCTACCGAAATTCACTAGGTGTCCCGTTGCTCAATTCCAGTGCATAAACGGAACCGCTGTGAAAGACGGCAGTTACTGCATCGCGAGTAGTGACAGATGCGATTCTGTTCTGGATTGTACAGACGGGTCGGATGAAGTGGGATGCGAAGAAGAGGGATGTCCTAACAATTTCCAGGTGAGTGTTTTCAGTAATCATAACACTTCAACTCATAAATATTAGGAAAAATCGTATTTCTAGAACTCGATATTTCAGAAAACTGAAGGAGAAACGCGAATTGTTGTGATATGACTTGTGAATCTGTGAGGGTAATGTTTTTGTGCAACTTGTGCAACTGAAGTAGAAATGATATACTGATTAAATGATTTCGCTAACGGAAGGCACAAAAAACCACTGGGATTTTTAAAACAGCTGCCAGGATTTTGTTTTTGTTTTACCGTCTGATTTGATTCTAATATGTTCGATAGACGTCGTATGTGGATGATGAACTTCCCTATTTATTATCAATTGAATTATTTTTCAGTGTAACAGTGGCCAATGCCTCAAGAGACACCTCGTATGCGACGGTATCCTCAACTGCAATGACGGAAGCGACGAAAGCAATTGTGGTAAGTATTGTAAGGATTATTTCCTTGAAACCGATAAAATGATGAGAAAATTTATGGCTATGCCACAGGAACAGAGTTTTACAGCAATAAAATGCTTTTTCTCGACAGTGATGAAACTGACAGCTGAGAAATTAACATCCAGCACTGTGATCACAGAATAGTAAATAATTATTTACTATCTATGCTGTGATGTAGCTGTCATTATTCTTTAATCATACATGACTCTCGAGACCTAGTTATGCATCATTCTTACAATTTCAACCATTGTCACTGTCCTGATCAAAGTGAACCAATAAAACCAAATATTCAAATATGATTGGGACAAAATATTGTAACTTTGCGTAACTGCTCCTACAGAAATTCACAGGTTTAATGTGATATTATGATTATGACAGTTACTAGGGCCTAATTCTACTGAGTCAACTCAAATAAATATATAAATCAAATAAAACTCATCTATACAATGACCAAATACCAGAGACCAAAATAAAAAATGTATTGCCACACTGATTCATAATCCTTCCATACCAAAAATAATAAATGAAATCTTAGGATCATATTCTAGAAACGTTATTCTAAATTTCAATGAAATCGAAAAGAATACGCGACATATTAGTAATACATCTAGGCGAGTCATTTACATACTTTGTTAATATATCCTAACATTGTATTTCCAAACGTTATTCACGTTTTAAATTTTATTCGATTTGAGAATTAATACTTTGTTCTTATATACATAGATGCATTCAGCTGATATTTCATGAAATATTTTTTACGAATACCACTCGACTTGAAAATTTTCTCAGATGAATGTCAATTATTTTCTTACTCAAAATGTGTTATTTTTTAGCGATACCAATCTAGCAATCAGCAATAGGTAAAACAAAGTGTTCGTTGAAAATGGCAATTCATCGAAAAAAATTTAAGTCTTGTGGTATTACTATTGAAAAAAACATTTGTTTTTACCCTCACACCATAACTAACAAAAATTGAAAACAATGGAGAAATGATACTTCTATTAATTATAGGCTCAAGCTTCATATGGTCACAGACAACGTCACAATCTTTGTATATAAAATATCCTCTATATACAAAGTTACAATTCATTAAAACGGCAGTACTTCCTCTTTTATGTACAAAGTAAATTATAATTTACGAAATAGATATTTTTCAAATTATGAACAATTTAGAAAATGGATGAAACATACACCTATAACTCTGACTTATAAATGACGCTAGTTGTATTGATTAGACAAATAAAGAATATTTTAAACATCGATATCAGACATGTGTCATCTTTTAGCCAAAAGCACAGGCGTATGTTTCATCCATTCTCTAAATAGGTAGTTCATAATTTAAAAAAAAATCTATTTCGAGTCAGAAAGCTTAAAATTGATTTTTATCTGGAATTGCAATTATTTCACTCTTGAACAACCCGTGAATTACCCCTTCTCTCACGTACTCGATTTTTTTCATAGAAAATTGGACATGCAATTTCGACGAATTATCCTGTGGATCTTCTAACCGATGCATCCCGATCTCCTGGAAATGCGACGGCCGATCTCACTGCAATGACGGTTCTGACGAACACAATTGCCACCCAGGAGAATGTTCCGGCGACGCTTTCCGGTGTTCCGAACAAGGAAGCTGCGTACCGGCCACGTGGATGTGCGACGGCAAACCCGACTGCGCAGGTGGAGAAGACGAGAAGATGTGTGGTGAGTTTAGTAATATGATAAATTAGAAAAGCCTAGAAGCACCAAAAATTATTTAGGAAAAAATGCCGAGTTTCGAGAAGGAATTAATGAAAATATTTTTTTCTGGGAATTCATTAATTCATCCCATTTCTATGACTTAGTTGTTTGAATTTGAAACTTTCCATGCAATAATACTGGCTTTCATTTAAAAATCTCGTTCGATAATTGACTGGTTGCAATATGTAATATCATTTATCATTTTCATGCAGCAAATTGAGGATGCTGATGGTAAGGTTCAATATCATTCTATTTTTGTCTGGGAATGTGCAACGGAAGACCTCGGACGCTGGTACCTCGATTGGAAGATTCGAGTGAATCCAGATAAAACTCAGGTGATAGACTTGGAGAGACATAACGTTCCTCCAGACACGAGGGTAACGATCTCATGCAGGGAGATCGAATGGCAGCCACGAATCAAATACCTGGGGCTTTCGATAGATCGTCGACTCGACTCACATTGAAAACATCAAGAGCAAAGTCGAAACGAGGATATCCAAATTCTATCCTTTGATAAATAGAAAGTCAAGGCTCAAC
>WOGN01004566.1:0-13977 GCA_015342105.1 Leptinotarsa texana | reverse complement strand
TGTTTTTATTTATCAGTAAAATTCCACTTCCGACACCACTGTTACGATATTTACTTGGGGTTCGTTTTTAAAAACAACAACACTAATAATACTTAGATAACTTTTATTCACTTAATACACAACTACTGCACTGATTATAATTCACTTAGAATACTCGCTTGCTTGCCGAAGCCGAAGGAACTCGCTCTTTTATAGTAAGATCAATGCATCTAGAATTTCTAGAAATTTCATATCCATCGATATATTTCGCTCTCAGGATCGACGTTGCAATTCTTTTCGATACTTTTCTAGTTAGCGCCTAGGGAGGCAACGCGCTTGTGACGTCATGCTCAGGAAGAGGTCATTTCGTCGAATTGGGTGACCATGGTCAGCGGCGGCGTTAGGGATTTTGTAACAATACCCAATGGTGTACTTCGAAGTTTCAAGACAAAACACACGTCTCATCACCTCATCAGCACCATTTTGGATAACATTACAGGACGAAGCACACATTTCTTCCGAAATATTACGACTTTATATCACTGGAAAAAATAACTCTACTCTAATCATTATGATAGTAAGCATTCATATGGTTGGTTCCAAAAATTTTCAATTTTTTTGAAAAATTGAAAATTGTTAAAACGATTTTTCCAACAATGATTTATTGCATTTCAATGCATCATTTTTCACTTCTCATTCGTTAACTTCAGTGCTACAGAATCAAGCTGCCTTGTGGTAGTTTGGTTGTTTTTGTATCAATTAGTAATTGTGTAAAACTGAACATTTTATTACGACAATCATTTTAAAATGTTTGACAGTGTCGATGTTAGCCTCTAGTCTAATATTGACACAGTCAATGTAATCCTTAGGTCAACTTTGTTGTTTAAGATGGCACGCACAAAGAAACCCAGATGCCCGAAGATTCGAAAGTACAAGTCCTATGATCACGAGACTTTGCAAAAAGCTGTGCAAGCGGTTAGAAATAGTGGTAGTTTTAAGGCAACCGCTCAACGTTATGGCATAAACTGGACAACTTCAATGAACCATTTTAAAGGATTTAAGTGTAAAGCTGTTGGACATTCTACAGTTGTAACCTATGAAGGATGCTGCAAACGTTAGTTAAGCATGATGACTGGGGATATGCATACGACTACAACTCCAAAGATGTGTGCAAGACTACGTGCAAAAAATTGATCGATCGAATCCGTTCCGCAATGGAATGCCAGGTATTGATTGGTGCATGATGTTCCAAAAAAGATGGTCTACAGAAATAAGAAGACGGGTGGCTCAAAATCTTCCCAAGAATAGAGCTGTAGCGGGGATACGGAAGGTAATGTAAGATTGTTATAATAAATTGCATGCTGTCTATTCGCGTTTTGGTTCGGATAAAAAGCAACAGAACATCTATAACTGTGATGAGATTGGTTTCCAAACCGATGCAAGTGTCCAGATAGTGTAACAAAAGCTACATACACGGTTCTTATATGTTGCAATGGTGTTGTAGACCTCTTACCAATGTTTATCAACTACAAAGGACTTCACCTGTATTCCACGGACGGACTGGAGGATTGTCATTATAATTGCTCATCGTCTGGTTGAATGGATTTCCCTCAGTTTTTTGATTGGTTTACTAACTGTTTCATTCCTTCAACTTCAGGTATACAGGGTACAAAGCTTCTTATTTTGGATGGGCATAACTCACATTTATCTTCGGACTTGGTAGAAACAGCCGCAAAACAATATCGAAATATTCTGTTTGCCAGCTCACACGTCTCATTTAGTTCGGCCTCTGGATGTTGGCGTTTACAAATCGGTTGAGGCATCCTGGAGAAAAATACTTCTATATTTTTATCGAGAATCGGGTTATAAAAATGTCGATAAAATTATATTTTCTTCCTTATTAAAAGAAATTGGCCAAAACTCCCAAGTATGTCCAGAAATGATGCGATAGGTGACTTTGATGGGTCGAGTATTCACCCTTTGTCTTAAAAAAAATAATTGAAAAATCTCTGATGGCACACATTATCAACGGTGAGGATTCTGCTCAGATGCTATCCACATCTTCTGGAGACTTGGGCGAAAATGGCCAGTTGCCGTCGACAACTTACAACATAAGGAATAAAATAGCAGAACAGATACCCTATCCTTCTACACCAGAAGATATTAAAACAATTTCAGAAAATTAATTTTTGTCAGTCCTAAGGACTGCAAACACAAAAAGTCGACCATTATGGAGAAAAACAGAGTAAACAGAACATCTGCTCAAAGCCTAACAGAAAGAGATGTTTTAAAAAGACTTCGTGAGGATGAAAGCAATCTAAAAATAAGAAAAACCAGAAGCAACCATTCGCAAACAAAAAATACAAGAAAGTCTCATCAAGAATCACAAGAACCCAGTTTCAGTTCGTCAGAAACTAGGGTAATTTTTGATAACAACAGTGACACTAAGCCGGAAGATTTTGAAGATGCGATCATTGCAGATAATCAACTAGTAGAGAATGAGATAACTGAAGAAGAAGGAGAAAATTGGGTAATTGAGGCTAAAACAAACATCAGTCAAAGAAGTAGCCATGCTGATAATCAAAACATTAAACTTGGGAATTGGGTGGTCGTAGAATATCCTGGAAGAAAAGATATCGTTCATTACATAGGAAAGGTTATAGAAGTAAAGGATGGCGATATTAGGATTAACTTTTGACGTAAAAAGAGTTTGTATTTCGTATATCCTGATGTTGAGGACACAGAGCTGGTATCATTAAATGTAGTAGTTGCAACTATTGACGAAATGGCGATAAAAAGAGGAATGTATGTTTTTTTAAAAATTTATTAGTTTAGTATTGCTACCTTGTCAAAGTCATGTACCAAAATTCAGTTTGTATGTTTGAAAGATGCAATTCCTAGTTTAAGTTTCAGTTTTTAATAATAAGGTTTCTACATTATATTATTCTTATGTTATTCAGAATAAAAATATAATTAGGCTGCTTTACCCAATAAGTCTTTGGTTTTGAAAAAAGAAAAAAGAAAAAATTGTTCGTTTCTACCTAAAAAGGCCGTAAAACCAATTTTTGTGTGTCAATGTTGCTTAACGATTCCTTAAAATTGACTTAGGCTTCAATTTATATGTGGTGTCAATGTTATACTATCTATGATGGAGTAACATTGACACCGGACAAATTTTTTGAAAACTATTTTTTTATGATAAAGTGAAAATCAGAACATTACGTACATCATTGCTCAGTATTACTATATAGTATGCCTGAAAAATATTAGAAATGAAAAAAAATTATTAGACATTTGAAAAAATCTGTTCTGATAAAAAAGAAATTATAAAGAATTGTCAATGTTTGCCCCTTTCACTTCATACAATATAGTTTTCATACATGCATATTTGAATATGATACGAAAGCTTTGCGATATGCGGAAAATGAAAAAAACAAGTTTATCATTACGAAAATCATTATTACAAAACTATAACAAAGTTTTTCGAACTGAACTAATTTACGACGAATATTTTGTAAAGATTATATTCGTTTTCCAGATAATATACCAGATTCTCTGAAGACTGAATGCTCAAAGTGTAGCGATAAACAAAAACAACTTACGAAAAAAGTTATAAAATTTCTCAGCAAAAACAAGATGCCAATGTTTGAGGAACTCTCCGCCAAATATGACCCTGAGAATATTTATAAAATTGAGTACAAAAATTAGCTTGCTAAAGAAGAAATCACCCTGTAACCTCAGTTAATAGATGGAGTTGATGAAAACGGTTGTGTTTTTGAAATATTTCTATCTTTATGAAAAACTGAATATTTTCAAAAATATACAGTTCTAATGAAATATAAACATGTTTCAATTTATCTTGAAGTGATGGTAAAAACTTTGTAACTGCTATTGAAAAAATGAGAATAATAATAAATATAAGTATTCTAATTTGAATTTCCTTCTTATGGAAAATTCTTGTCAATATAAAGATAAACTCAAATCTCTGCGAAGTATCAAAAAAATCCATATCATACTCACTAAAGTCATATTATCTCAAATTTCTACTGACGTAGAGTTATTACTCTATAGGTCATAACTCGATGAATTTTTATGTAAACCTGCTGCTGAACAAACAAGAACCATCTGCAAAAAGGTTTTTCGTGGAAAAGTATGTCGGATATATTTTGAAGTACATTGTATTATTCACCAAAGAAGTAGTTGTTTTCTACGGCATGCATTTTCAAGATTCTACTGTGTGGAAATTTCAGGAGAGGTGTGTCGAATCTCGGATACACTGCTGTCTTGATTGGACCTCTCCTGCACTGACGAAGAGTAATACTTCAAAATGAGTCTACGATAAATTGGCATTTGCCAATTGTGCAAAAAAATGTTACACCATTTTCTCAGAATGACAAAGTTGCCCGATGGAGAGTACTTCATACAGCGATTTATAAAAAGCGAGCACAAAAATGGTTCAATGAATACTGTGTAACAAATAGCATTAGGTACCAGGAATTGATTTATTGACCCCATTAGGTGAGATAATGATTCGTGTAGTTACAAAAAAACAGAAACATAGTCTTTAGAAGAAATACCTTAATCAACTTCTAATGATGCTAACTTGTCATATGACCGTATAAGTTAGTATTTTTGACAGCAACGTCATTGATATATCACACATAATGGCACTTTTCTAAATTTCATAACGTTGTTCAACCGGTTTCAACGGTTTTCCTATGCTAGCACTTCTTCACATCATATAATTAACCTAAGCCGTATATTTTATTAATCACATATATGGATGTATGTTTTGTTGAAAGAAATATGTACTTTATATTCATTAATTCAATCAAATTATTGAAATGTACATGTACCAATTTCACGCTTCATGAACAACCCTATCTCAACGTTCATGCTAAAAAATTTTTTAGTTGAACTGAGATTTCAGCTAGATTACTACCAAAATGAGTATATACCTGATTATTCACATTTTCCTCCTAGCTTTGTATGTAAATGGTGACGAAAAGTACACAACTAAGTACGACAACATTGATTATGAAGAAATTTTACATAGCGAGAGATTATTGAAAAATTATGTGAATTGTCTGTTGGATAAGGGACCTTGTTCTCCTGATGGTAAAGAACTCAAAGGTAATTTGTCAATTTCATGATTATTATTATTTTGATTTTTTCTACCAATCTAATTTGAAAACAGACCTTGTTTTGTTTGAAAATATCCATAACTGAGACAAAATTAAAATTACTCACACACATACATATGAACTTAAACTTATATGAATATTTTTGCCAACCTTTTCAAAAAATGTTTCTTTTCCAGAAAAGTTGAAATGTTGTTATTAACTCGTCTTTTTAATTTGCTCTGTCATATGGAACATTTCAATGCATATATCCACAGTAAATTAAGTTTTCGCTCTATAATCTGAAATCCATTATATGCAATAGACTGGAAAAAAATCCTTAACAGATTCTAAGATTCGTGGGATACAGAACCAATTTCATTGTACGGGATAGCAACTATGACATCATCAGGAAAAAAGTCGATATTCTGGCCGATAGAAGAACTCTCGGTGACATATTATTTTCAACTGAAATCAGTAAAAACCAAATTGACTCGCAAGAATTACTGTCACGATTACAATTCAATGTTTCACCAAGGAGCTTACGGAGAAAGGAATTTTTTAATTACACGAAAAAAAAAATATTGGTGTGAATTCTACTCTCGTACGATTGCAAGAAGAATTTAATCTATGTTTGTGAAAAATCGATGTGGATATATTTTCCAACAACTAATTATCACTAGAATAATATCAAAACATCATATTTTCAATTTGGAACAGCAATATTATGATTGAAACTAGTCGGTTTAGTTGAACTTGGAAAATTTTAATTTCAGGATATTTGTATGTACCTACACTTATCTTATATTTATACGTAATATAATTGTATGTGAATTTTTTCTTTTTACTAATTTTTTATCTTATTTGAATAACATCATTTGATGTCATTCAGTATCACTCTATGTATATGTGTAATAATATCCATAAACACTATAAATTCACTGTATTTAAAATTAGTGGACACTATTCCAAAAAAATCTCTTTCAAACTGACTTCAGTTCATTTCGATGATTGTTTTAAATGTTCATCGTTAACTTCCTGACAATAATGAGCTCTGTATCACTTCCTAGGTTCATACATCCTGAGTTATCTCCAATGACTTGATATTATAGCTGCGTAGAGCGTGTTCATGTTAACTAAGAGTGCTTGTAAATTATCAATAACATTCGTCGGACTTTTTCTATCTGCCGTCATGCCACTCGCTATTTTCGAACTTTCTAGAATGGAATTGTATATTTCATTGAGGTTAACAGATGAAAAGTTCACTCAGCCCATCGATAACGAATTACTTTATAGAACGTTTTGAAGAGAAAGCAATCGACACCATTGAATTGAAACCGACCTTGTGGCTATGTTACGTGGATAACTCCTGGATACATGAAAGGTACGCTCTTAACCTTTTTTTTAGGCCATTTTAGTGCTCAACACTCCAGCATCTAGTTCACCATAGAGACCGAACAGGACCAACGGATAACATTTCTATATGTACTTATCAAATGATGTAGTGCTAGACTAACCACATTCACGGATAGATATCTACATGCACTATAAAACCACCATCCTGGTCAAAAGAAATATGAGTCATATCTACTCTCATTGAACGGGTTCAAAGGATATATGAACCAGAGCATCTCGAGGAAGAACTGCAACGGCTCCAAGTAACCTTGGAATCCAATGGATATAATGATACCAAGATCAACGTGGCCATGAAACTGAAGAGTTCCACGGCTCAAAACAAGACGAGGCTCAGATGGTTGCACGTGCATATCTACAGTATATCACTAGGGTCACGGGCAGAATTATGAAACTCCTGGGAAAACACAACGTTAAAATGGTTTTTAAACCCACCAAGAAGATTCAACAGAGTCTCAAGTCAGCTTGATATAAGAGAGGCCCACTATCAGCAGCAGCAGCACCCACTATCGCGTACCGTGCACTTGTGGAAAGGTATACATCAGAACTACCAAAATATCCATGGAAAAAAGGCTGAAGGAGCATGAAAAAAACTGCAGACAACGTCATACCGATAAGTCCACTATGGCGCACTCAGTGACGTAAACCACGGGATTCTATTTGAAAACGCGAAACTCAGTGCCCTCAACCAGGGATACCGTTGCCACTGGTACGGAACGCAATAGAGATCCACAAATACAGAAAAGAGGAAGCGATGAACCTCAATCGAAAATATAATTCCATTCTGGGAAGTTCAAGAACAGCAAACAGTATGACGGCGAATAGAAAAGGGTCGACAAATGTTATTGTCAATTTACCCAATCCAGGTATAGATATTAGCACACCAAGCACTCTGAGTCAACATGAACATGCTTTACGCAGCCGTACAGGTATTGACACACCAAACTACCTGAATCAATATGAACAAGCTCTACACAATTTACCTAATGCAAGTAATGGTATCAGCACACTCAACTGAGTCAACATGAATACGCCTTACGCAATCGCAATATACAGTCATAGGAGATTACTCAGTATATATGAATTAACCACTGTAAAAGCTAGCCACTCGTGCCGGTGGAACATCAGGAAAAAATTATGGAAATCGACGGCCTTCAAACACAAAAAATGGTTGTACTGAAAAATTGCCCGCGAAAACATCAACCATTATGTCAATGGTGAACTCTGATCACAAATTCATTTAGGATACAGTTTATTGTATGATTTTCACTGTAAGGGTTCAACAAAAACCGCGACATGTATGGCTAAACACGTATCGCGGTTTTTGTAAAACCCTTATAGTGAAAAATCATGCAATAAACTGTATTGATTAGTTTTTATTATGGAATTTCATCAAGTATCTGTCAGTTCTATTCAATTACAAATTAATTTCCTTTATCATGAATTTTTCCTAAGATAATGGAGTGATTTTAAAGATCGCCTGGTATGGCACCCCTAGATTTTATGTACCCTACTATTAAAAAACAACAACAATAAAAATTATACACATCCCAACAAAATTTTTTCAGAAACATTATGTAATGAAGCAAATGGATTTGCAAACAAATTTCAGATTTGTCAGGAGTTTATTGAACATTTTGAATACTTGAGATAAACTGGAGTGAGGTTTTGATAATGTTTTCCTTAATATTGAAATATTAATCGTTTGTTTACAGATTCTTGGATAAATATAAAACGGATTATTTCTCATTATTAGGATTTTTATAAAATTCATAGCCTATAAAACTAAATATCACAAAACCTTCATAGCCTTCATGGCAACAAATCTATTGTCTTTCTCATCAAAAAGAACTCAAATGTATACCTTTCAAATTAAATTTGTTGCTACCTTGATATATTGTTCCATTCAAAGTTAAAAGGAAGGAGGACTTTTTATATCGGCACCACCGTGATTGGAACCACAACGTGGACAATAGTTATTTTTCCTCATTTGTTCAGTATAATTTCTGTATGCCACTGCAAGAGACAGGTCTTCAGATCAAAGCAAAAACGTCAGTCATTTCTCAGAATTTAGTCCTGATATTTTGCAATTTTAGAATGATAACCGAGTAACTTTAATTCAACCTTTATAACTTCAAAGACTTCCTCAAGGACAGGATATACATAACATCACCAAAAAAGCAGAAATATTCCGCTATGTTGTCATTGACATACATGAAAGACAACACCTGATAACATCCAGAATCTCCCTTCAAATGATTTTTATATGAAACACATGTTTCAAACATCATTCCTATATAAACACGATGAATGTTATATAAATTCATACATCAATTAGATTGTAAGATCCTACTGCAGCTGCTGCGTAAATATTACATCTGTCTCGAACTTCTTTTTAAAATTTTTTCTGTTCACTTCACATTTAGAAATAATTTTCAGATATTATGACCAACAAACTAGAAAAAAGCTGGTGAAGTTGAACTGAATCTGTTTTTAACTCAGAATTATTACAAATTGTAGGGGGGATTCGGTCCCCCTGCTCGGCTGGGAAAACCTGATTCGGCCCCTCTGCTCTGCTGGGGGATCGAATAATCTTGGAGATGATTTCGACCTCTATCTTATGTTTCTCCTCAAGTTCATCAACAATATCGTTCACTGGCGATTGTGCCCCTAGACCTCTCACGACGAATGCTTGAGTTTTGTCCTCAGATGTCTCAGTGTGAAGGAGAGCTATTCTGTATTTTACTTATCCAATGTATTTATTACTGTGTCGTGTTCTTCACTATTCTTGGTGTACAGAAGCGTTAATCTATCGGCATACTTCAGTTCAAAGCCGCCTTTCAGCTCTTGTTCAAAAGTTTTTAGTCTTTGTTCAATAGGAGTATGCCTCTTCTATTGGTGGTAAAGTCTTATTTTTGTAAACTTAATTTGGATTTCTTTTGGGTTTATTTGTAGAAGTTTCCGCTCCAGTATCCTCTGTCTCCAGGGGCAGTCCATATGGCGTCACTTAGATTCTTCAGATAGACGAAATTCTAAAGGTTTTTGAATGGCAGAAATAAAATATGATGGCAGACAATTGTGACGGTCCTAAGACCGTGACGAATACTTCATTATATGAAGAAAATATTAAATTTCAAAAGTATTTTAACAAAATTGATATTCCGTGTTAGGAATCATACGTTAAAAGGTAACACCTCGTTATCCTTAGCTCGCACAAGTTCCTCGACTTCTGAGAGTTGTCGTTTGAATGGGGGCGACAGTTGATTCCCGGAAAAACATATGAGTACTATACTCTACAGAAATCTATGGAATCCTTCTTCTTCCATTATTGTCTGTGAAAAAGTAGCATGATGTATTCTCAAACCAATGGTCTTTGTGTCACGTTGTTTCGGGGATACGTTCAGAAGTAGGGTCAAATGAAATGATAATTACTCATGATTTAACGTAAACAATATATTTCAATATTGATAACATATAGTTGTATTCATCAATGTTACTTTCAGAATCATTTGCATCAATATATTTTCATCGGCCTCTCCATCGACTTCTGAAAAAATTAAATTCAAATTGGTAAATGAACATATTTCAAATAAAATCAATGTATTAAAATTGTATCACCTGAAAGAACGATCAAATCTCTTTTAAAACACGAAAGTTGATATTCTTCAAACCATTTGAAAATAAATTTACCTTCCTGTTTTATCCAACCATATTCAAGGGGATTCAATGTAGTAGAATCTTTATGGAATGCATTTTCCAAACACTGGAAATGTAATGATCTCTTAAAAATTGTTGTTCCTCACTTTTCTCGTAACAGAATAATTTACATCCAATTTCATCCTTGATGAAAAGCTGGAAAATGGCATCATTTATAACCATAGATTTCATGTCATTATACATTTGCATTGTAAATTTATGGATAACGTCGAGCAGATCCTGTAAATTCTTTTTGGTTAAATCAGTATCACCCTTAGTAGCAAAAAAGCGGAATTGTATCCTCATCCCGCAAAAATGTGAAAGCCAATTGAACTCTTAGTTAACAATTCACCAACCTTTCGATAAATCTTGGTAAAATCGTTCATGATTCTATCATCTATCTATCATCCTATCAGCATCCAAATGTGAGAAGCAAATTTTTATTGATCCATATTATCAAACATGATTTTGAATATATCAGACCTCCAGACCATTAAATTTTTCACGTAACTCAATCTTCGAATGTAAAATGAAAAAGCCATCTATAATTAATAGATCAGTATAACGGGGTGGATCATCGTAGCTGATGGTATCTAGCTAGACATTCATCAGTTCAATAAATACCAGTATCTAAACGACATAGAGCGAGGGGTACCTTCTGGGATATAACAAAATCTCATGAAAATCGATTTTATGGTCCACCCAAGTTTCCATCATCCATTCAAACAATTCGCACTGTATCTTCATTTCTTGACTCTGTCCTCCGTCTTCCATGGCTTTCTTTTTCTAGGTTTCCCTATAAGTTTTTTTTTATTTCATCAAAACGATTAGACTCTATTATATATTCAGATATGAATTTTTATTGAAACTTGTTACCTGATTTGCTGCTTTTTCACTCATGATATTGAATAATTTATTTCCTGGAAAGTCAGGACTGGACGGATTTATCTATTGTTCAAATGACTTTATGAATTGGTTATAAGTTGTTCACAGCTTTTTTGATATTATGTGAATGTGAAACTGCTGAAATATCTTGTTTCTTTTCTATTCGTATTTTCAAAGACGTGAATTACGATAAGCTGGAAAATATCATGTCCCCTGCCGGGATGTTATGCTGGAAGAAATGTCAGCTATTGAAAATATAGGCTTCAAATACTCTGATAAATGATATATTTGAATTTGAAATTTTTGAAACATTCAAAATTCAATTATTTTTGACACCTATAATGGTGTCTGCCACAATCTACACTATTGTCTATCATTATAACTATTATATAGTTATAAAGTTGCTCATCCGTGATTGTTCTCAAAAATAGTCAGTTACGTATCTGTTCAACTATGATTGGTTCGAACTGTTCAAAGTTATGAGTTCTGAGTTATTTTGTTTAGTTACCTAATCAGAAACGGCCACATACTCGGCGCTTTTCCAAAAAGTTTTAGAAGGAATACCATTTGAATTATTCATTGAGTGAATATCATTCGAATTTTCTACAGCAAGTGTATAACAATCACTAATTCATTATATTTTTTTATAGGTGTTCTAAATGATGCAATTGAAACAGATTGTGCTAAATGTAGTGATCGTCAGAAAGAAATATCGAAGAAGATTATTCGTTTCCTAATTGATAACCATAGAGATTGGTGGATCCAAATACGTGATAAATATGACCCAGATCACATTATCGATCAGAAGTATGAGGAAGAATGAAGAAAATATCATCTAGTCGTACTTTTGGAAAAAAAACAAAACTTTAATGTTCAGTTTGAAACCTTCATAAATGTTCTCTCAGCAAAGTAATCATTTTACTTTTAATTTAGTTCCAATATAAAAAAGCTAAATTTACTCAAAGAATATATTTCAGTAAGCTTCCTTCTGAATGGAGAAAGATAGGGGAGACTTGGATAATACCCATCCCCTGAGGACTTGAACCTATAATTAGGACAATGTTTGATATCATAAAATCAAAAATGATGTAATTAGTAGGAAATAAATTTAGGTATACTCATACTGTATCCAAGAAAAAATCCAGAGTTCAAAGATAAAGTAATTATTGCAAAATTACAAAAAAGTGAAAGGTGCTATATTGTCAAACTAGTCTAATAATATCGTACCCTGATTTAATAAAATCGTGCCCATATTGAATACGTACAAATCGATAAGTAACTGTGATAATAATGGAAAAACAAATACAATTATAATTTATCACAAACTAGTGCGTGAAAATAAGGAGATTCAAATTCTTTTTATGTCTAGAAATATAATCTCCATGTAAATTATTCTCTTGAATTCCTATTGACAAAAAAGTAGATAACTTTCTCTATATATGATTTTTTCATCAACTAGAAGGCTTATTAACTCTTTATTTTGTATATACGTGTGAGTGGACAAGTCAGACTCAGAGGTAACTATAATCAACTTAAAGTTGTAATAATCACAGTAAAAATCACATATGAGTATTTCTGATTTATTGAATTCCAAAACCCCGTTGTTGGCTCGGGGAGCTGTGAAAAAATTCCTGGATTTCTTTCAGAAAAGGAATAGCCCCAACATTTTCCAGCCATTCTTTTTCTGTACGACAAATGATGTTTGATATTTTTTGCAACGGCGAAGTCATATGCCAATTCACGCAACTGTTGCAGAGTTATTCAGTAAAACTTTCTTTCCATAGGAAGGTCATAATTTTTTCCCAATTATAAGTCAATCTCTAATTGTTGATACAGGGATATTAAAGTTTTCAGCAGCTGTTTTTGTTGTACTTCCGTTTCGTGTAGCCTTAAGTGCAGCCTTCATATTCTCTGGATATCACGACTTTTTTTTTACTCAGACGCACAGACAAACAGAACTTTTTTGTTGGGTGTTAAAAATAAGTGAATGTAAATATAATGTCATTTTCATAGTTCACAATTCCGCGCCTTCGTCAGATAATACCGCGCTCTTGGCGCGAAATTGTCAAACTGCATCATTTCATTTTATAATCTCATCAGTGGATGATATTTGCATATTACGAACAATATCTTTGATTGACAAAAATTCCATCGGATGTGATGGGCTCAGTATAAAAATGATCTCATTTTGTTGTCCTTTCTTTCTTCCTTATTTAGGGCATATCTTTAACTTTTGTATAGAGAAGAACGTTTCTCCTACAATGTGAAAAGCAGCATCGGTAACTCCAATAACAAAAAAATAATCCAGTAGAACTGAAAGATCTGTGGGCCATGAGCCTACTTCCCGCTTGCTCTAAAATAACAGAAAATATCATAGAACATCAGCTTCGCTCACACTAAGATGGTAATAGACCAACAGTATAGTCGGGTTTTAGACGTGGTCACAGCAGTACTACAGTTCTATTCAAGGTAACCGATGATATGTTCAAAGCGAGTGAATGAAATCAATAAACCGTCCGGCTCTTCTAGATTTCAGCAGGGCATTTGACAACATCAGTCATGAACTGTTATTGTCATTCTTACACTACATTGGCTTGTCAGATGATTCAGTTCTTTTTTTTTTTCGAAATTATCTACACAACAAACGCCAGAGAGTTGTTTTTGATGGAAAACAATCCACACCTTTCAATTTAAAACAGGCGTTCCACAGGGATCAACTCTTGCCCTCTCACTAGTCAATTAGTGAAATACCTTGCCGATTACACCTAAATGTATTATCCTTTTGAACCATGCAGGGTTTCCAGATACTTTCTCATCCCATGTCCTCAATGAATAATACATCCAAGTCGAAAATACTAATATTTGGTCCAAAAAATCACAGAGA
>WOGN01004565.1:0-13979 GCA_015342105.1 Leptinotarsa texana | reverse complement strand
TTTCCAATAAAAAAAATCTCAAAACTCATGAACTATATAAAATATCATACTTGATTTTCATTTTTCTGTTTGGTAATATATTTATTATGTATATCATCATGTTGAAACCATTCTGGAATCATTGAAAACTGATTTTTATTTTTTTTTCTTCTATCATATCATAATTTTTGTTATTTATGTCATTTATTTATATAATTTCAAAATAATATATGTATGTTATGTTATATTAGGATGTCCTAAAGAAATCAATAAATATTATTATTACACTTAACGTCAGATGCCACGATGTTTTACGTGTTGCTATTTCCATTGTAAAAATTCTGGGATATGATTTGTAAAGTCATCTATGCCAATTTGTTTCTTGACACTGTAAGCATTAGCTTATTATAGTACAGGGAAAATATAACAATTCCGCTTTCTTTAACGTTACAGTTTAGCAGATGCCAAAGTTTTTCGATATGAAAATGTTTTTGGTAATAAAACCTTTTTGATTAAGACATGATCAGTCGAGTTATGTGAAAAAAAGTAAAAGAAATATTGATCAATTTGAAATTTTACTTCATAATTCAACTGGGAAAAATCATAAGAACACAATAAATAAATATTTATTTCAATTCAACGCTAACAGAAAAACAAAAAATATCATTCAAAGAAAAAGAATACTATAAACATACCTCTTTAGCAATTTACAATTAAGCAGTATTCATTTTCTATATAAGATGTAGATCGATCAGAAACAGTCCATGTTTGCATTATATAATATTGAAAAATATGTCAGTTACATGTTATAATAGTGACTTCAAATATCTAGCAAGGCAGGTCTTGTTTCTTTAGCACATTTGAGAACAGATTGCATGAATTTAATAAATCCAGTATCCTTGGGTTTTTCAAGACCTCTCAGAAGACGATTTTTCATGACTGCTATAAATTCTTTGTTGCTCAGCTGGCCATCCACTGAAATCAAAAATTTCATTTGAATAAGTGAACTAAAATAGTGGTAGCAGATCTCTAGTCGGAATACTTTTGTACAAACAAACAAATCCAATTCAAGGACTTTGATTGCTTGCTCCCCAATCAATATATTCGGAATATTTTGTCAGACGGGATACAAAATTTTACCCATTTTTGAATACTCAAAATATTACTTACGGTTTTCATCAAATATGGTGAATACTACGTGAATAACATGATCACTTAAGTTAACATGAACCACAGTTTTAGCTACATGTTTGAGAGTTTGTTGATCAATAGAAGCTCCGGCGATGTGGTAAAAAGTTAATGCAGTATCTACGTCGTTGATGTTGTTCAGGAAATGGAAAAAGTTGAGATAATCTTGTTTAGATATTCCAAGACTATGGTCTCTGAAACTGAATTTAACCAAGTTTAGTTAAAAGTCAAACGAACAAAATTTGAAATAATTTTATAAAATCAAAATCAACCTATCATTCAGAATTCACAACATCAATTTACTTATTCTTACGTTTTCTTAACTCTCTTCAACATACGAGCTTTTTTCTTCTGGGGATAACCTGCATACGCTAAAAGAAGTTCAGTGAAATCCCCCTCAGAAATATTTCCATTTTCGTCCGGTTTTTTTCGATTAAACTCCAAACTCAAAATTTCCTGTTGAAGTTTTTCTTGAAAATCTAAGAACTTCTCGATTGTCAGCTTTTGCTTCAGGTTTGGACCAAAGAAATAAGTAGTCAATGCTGAATTGACTCCCTGAAATGAAAGAAGACACTATCTGTTTCACAAATTCTGTCATTGCTATGAATCAAAATGAATGAAAATTGAAAAAAATAAATAACGCAAAACCCATAATTACTTGAATAATTGTCATTCAATTTCGAAATATGTTGAACTTGACATACACAATTATGTTCAATTTTTTCAAGTGTTTTCTATAAGGATTTGAAAAAGGGAACCGAAGTGATTTCCACTATGTAGTAGGAGATTATAGCCGGTTGTCGAACACCTCCCACTACTATGACGTAATTAATGGCATTGACTTTGACCGACGCCACACGACCTTGAGCTATGTGCAAAGCCAAACATGCAAGTCCGCACCTTGCCCAGTTTGTTAATAGCTGTTGTTTGTTTCATTTTTGGCCACCAAACCGTTGACACATATCGAATTAGTATTTCTAAAGCGAGTTAATGCTATAAAAATAATCGATAAATATTTCTTTATCGATCATCTAAACTGTATCAACTTGATACAGTTTAGATGATACTGTATCAACTTGATACAGTTTAGATGATTGATAAAGAAATATTTACCGATTTTTTTCATAGTTTTAACTCAAAAATACCGTACTAGTGCGATATATTATCATGGGTTTAATTACCATGATGTAGGTAAAGCCAATCATGCCTGATTTTAGCCCCCATGCCTGTCCATAGATGCATCTACCAATCAATACTTGAAAAAACATTGAATTTCCTTAAGATCATGTGACTTGAGACTAGATTATTGAATCTTGTTGAACACATTCACCATGTGCGACGAATATTTCAGCAGAATTGAGAGAAAGGATTTCAAACAATCAATTCCAGATACTGAAAGTTGACAGTAAGATTTGAATTCATATTATCACTAATACTTTCAACAAGATGTTCCAACTGGTACAAGTTTTTAATTTCCAATATTCTTACCTTGAAAGTGTTACCAGTGTTTGCGTGATCCCTGTGACGCGATCCTATACTAGTCTGTTGTCGAATTAAAGTGGCAACCTTCTCAAATTCTTCGCAATCTACATCTCCATCACCATTTAAATCGAACATACGAAACGCAATCTCAAAATGACGACGAGACGCTACAAAAATGTCGAATCAAAGATCACTATACTACAGACTGTTTAGGTTTACAAATATTGTTTACTCATCCTAGTTTTTAGAGATGAAACGGATATCCTGTATCCAGCCGGATATCGGATTTTTAATAACATATTTTCAGGTAATTAATTGCTTTATTTAATTAGTATCGCTTAAAAAATACAATCAGTAATCACACAATAGTTATACAACTTAGAAAATGAATTAGTACTCATCCTGCACTAAGGGCAAATTATGGGAAGGAATAATGGTTTCTTATAGGATAAAGAAAATCACTTTTGTCTAATTTCTACTAAGTAGAAATTGAACAGTTACTTGTTCCTATATTCAATATTAAATTCTACAAAATAAATAGGTCATCAATTGAACAAAATACTAATTTCTCTGCATTAAGAGGTAGCAAGCGGTTTCGCTTGTCTTCGTAAATAAGGCCAGCTTCAGAAAAAAGTATTTTGCTGTATACATTGCTGCAAGGTGCTGAAAGATAGATGCACTACAATCGATACAATAAGTTATAACTGAATCAATTGTTAACGTCGAAATTTTCAATAACGAAAAGATGCGAACTGGACCACCCACACTCTCATTCGCGCGCCGCTTACGCAAGCATTCTTTTTGCGATGCACCAAATCCCAACGATCCGTCAGATATTTGGCAACCGAATATCAGGCTACAAGGCGGGTATCCGGTCAAACTGCTATCCGTTTCATCTCTATATTTTTTCCAATATAAAGATTAGGGACTTTGAGTAATAATTCTTTTTTTTTGCTTCTACTTCACTAGCATGAATCAACAATTTTTTAACACAATTTTAACACAACAAACTTCAAGACCTAGAAAGTTGGTGAAATAATTTATAAGTGAAATCAATGATAAAATAAATATAAAACCACAATCCCTACTTGGGTGCATTGGTTAAACATATTTTTTTTCCTTTTTTGAAATAACCAATTTTAATTTCTAATTCTTTTCCACAGTCAACACAAGAATTATCAAAATAATCGATACTATAATATGAGTAAACTTAGACGATTTCTGTAAAAGTAAAAAATTCTTTCCTAATCCAAATCTTTAAAATTGAAATCATCTGTTCAGTTTTTGGTCAGTTGAATAAATAAATAAAATTAATTTGTACTCACTTGACAACACCGTCAACAGGAATATGTAGTCAGAAAAGGTAATAAGTCCGGAACTGCCCAATTTGTAAAATATACTATCTTCATCTAGAGTAAGATCAAGTTTCTGCTGTACCGTCTAATCAAAAAAGTACACGAAGTGAATAAATAGAATCAGGGATATATTATTATCGTCATCATTGACATTAACTAAGAATAAGGTAAGGTATTATTTAAATTCAGTATTATACTCCCATCAAGTTATAGAGCAATATAATTCATAACCAAAGATGTCCTATTCTTGAATTTTACAAAACTGTTTGTTCCTTCCACAAAACACAATGAAGACGGAGAAGTAGAGAGCCAAAACCTTTCTTCAGCAAAAAATACGTTTTCTGGAAATATTATGCATGACTCTACATTTATTTTTGCCTGAAAACTGATTTCCTAAAGATGTACAGCTGAATATTCAATGTATCTCATTTTCCGTATTTGTTGTGCAATAGAAAAGGTGTTAGAATACTGACCGAACACTGACTAAAGAACTATGAGACACATTATACATTATTTGAAAAACTTGGAAAGCATATATATAAAATCCAGGATCCATAACAAACAAAAAAATACATTTGAATATTCAAAATTTCTTTTCTCATAAAAAGCAATATTTTCAATTTCAACAGGAAGCTAGGAAGGAGTAGTTTTATTTCTTGCTTGTTTTTGCTGACATTTTCATTTAGCATCCTCAGTTGCAGATGAGAAGTTTTGTGGAATAAAATCACTAGCAAACAAAATCCCATTTCCAGTTGAGCTCATGAAGTGTGGAACCAAAGTATGAGAAATGTACATAATCAAAATATTATTTATATTTTTTGAAACATTGGTAACCACAAATTAGACATATCTGTGCCATTATGTTCACAAACTCAAAACAAAACCTACTCAGTCATATACATTAAATAAGCCTTGTTACTGCATGAATTTGCGATTAGATATTTTGAAGAAATCGTATTATGGAAGAATATCTGTGACAAATGCTATGGCTTCTTCTGCATTCTTCGTAATAAGCTCATTCCAGAGAATTGGTTGATGAAAATCTATGTTAGTTAAATAGGTATAAAGTTTAATGGACAAACAAAACCTTCAACATTATAGACATTTCAAAGCACTGACTTTCCAGGCTGTGATTTCTGTGACCACTTGTGATATTGAGAATACGGTATTTCGAAACGATACCCATTTAAAGTCATGACATTTCTACTCTTTGAAACCCAAGAATAGCGGTCGCGGTCGTGATGGCAATCTTAATTTCCACATCTGAGATTCTCCAAATACAATAATTTGTGTTTAAGGTGTTTCCATCTTTTTATAAAAAAAAAGATACAATGGTAACAATAATTCATTATATTAGGTTGTTTCAAAGGTTTTGTCAGTTTTAATGTCAAGAGTTTTGTGGCTCCACATCTCGATAAAAATGTATTTCACTGAGTCGTGGTATATACTGATCGATAGAGAATTTTGTACTCCATATATTGATACTGTTCATTTTTTTCCAAACTTATTACTTATGATATCATTATGTACCGAAAATTGCATCAGCAGCAGCCGGTATCGGTCAACAGACGAGGTCCGAACATTTTACAAATCACCGTCCCATCATACTCAACCACCTTATTCCCCAAACCTCTTGCCAACCAAATACCATCTTTTCAAGTACTTCGATACATTTCTCACCGGTAGATCCTTCGCCAATCATGACCAGGCAAAAACGGCCTTCGTCGACCTCATCGAATCCCGAGTACACAATTTTTATGCTGACGGAATCAATCGACTTTTGTTACGTTGGCAGAAGTCTAATGATTCAAATGGCGCTCATTTCGATTAACTTGAATACGTATTCACTGAGATATTACGGTTTGAAGTAGACTCATAAAAACAGACAAAACTTTTGAAACAACCAATATTATTTTCTCTATTATTACACCATCATAGAAATACTATTTTTCTGCAGTTTTCATAAGTCTTCCATCTTCCTACCTTGAATAAGCTTTGAAATTTGAAATTCACCAAATATCAAGAATAAAATATTAAAAACATTCTTCTACAGACTTCAAGTGTATCTAAACTACGGCATTAAACATTTTACTCAACTGTCAAGTTGATGAGAATTTGCGTTGTAATTTTGAATGAAAAAAAATCTAATTCATAAGCCAATTGTTAAACTAATATCATGCTATACAAAAATTGACATGCAGACAGAAGACATTCCACAGAGAGAGGGTAATTACCTGTAAACTGTGCTGAAAAAATAAAAATAGACGAGATTTATTTACAGAGGTAAATGAATTATTTAGATAAAAATACAGAATGTGAAATGTGGGTAGTAGAAATGAGACAGATACTAAAAATTGTATTTCTCACCTTAGGATCATATCGTCTATACTGATCCAATCCATAACCTAAAAAAGGAAAGAAAGATATTTGAATGGCCCTTCTAAATCAAGAAAAATTCTTCATGCAATCTGGGAGAACATGCAACTTTCAATTTTGATCATAGCGGCCATAAATTTTGGCTGAATGATTATGTACTCCCTAACAGCTTATTTATTTTGAAATTCCGCTTCAGCCAAATAACTGAAAATCGATTCAACGGTCCGTGTATGAATGGGAACATAAGTGAAGACGAGTTAACAACCCTTTAGTATGACAACTGCTATGAAATATTTAGTTTTAGTTCAGATTTTTCCACCCTCAGTGTGACTTCTTTCTTGATGAGGTTAAGTAATTTTTAGAGGAAAAAACATAAGTGGTGCGAAGGCAAAGCATGCATATCATCAAAAGTTAATGATTCAGTAGATGGGGCAAAGTGAAAGTTAGTAAATTAATAGGTTGATCGGTCAATTCTTCATGAACCATAATCAAAATCCTTCTATTTACATCATCAGGTAGGGAAACATCCACTGGAATGGTTACCGTAGCCACATTCTAAAAAAAACATTTTATGGGAAAATGGCAACAAATTCCTTATTAAAACCCATTAAAAAACTTCAAAACAAAATTATAAAGTGTATATTCAAGTCAAACTACAAGGAGCCTACAATCAACTTGTATAAACCATAAAAACTTTTGTCATCCTTACATAAATTCAAATCATATTCCTACTAATCATTTGGTCTATTATAAGCTCATAACATTCATATCTGACTTTCAAAATCAATGGTGAGCAACACAACGATACGACAAGATATTCAGTAATAAAAACAAGTACTGGGCAAAATTTATACTTAGTTTTGTTACAGTTTAGAATTATTGTTTTTCCCTATTATAGGTCTTTCAACAGGAACTTCCGAATTTTGTTGAAAGTACATCTATCAAATCAGTCTGTTTTGCCAGCATTGAACAATACGTGCAAATAATAAAATGGTTTCATCAAAATGGGTTTTCTTTTCGGACAAAATACCTTGCTCTTCGCCCATTTTATGGTAGCCATAATGGTCCTATTGAGAGCACTATTCATGATGTGGTGGATAAATTTGAGTCCACTGGTTCAGTAAACGATCAACTAACACACCTACATCGACGAATAGCAAGATCTACAGAAAACATTTGCCGCTGTCTGTGAGAGTGTGCAGAACAATCCATGGCATACAGAATTCAACTGACCCAGGAACTGAAGGTAAACGACGTGTGCTCGCTGAATGGGCTCTGGAGCAGTTGGCAACTGACACTAATTTTCATCGAAAAATAATCTTCAGCGATGAGGCCCATTTCTGGATGAATGGATACGTGAACAAACAAAATTATCGACGATACCTATCCACTTGAGATCCAAGAGCCTGTAATGCATTCCGAAAAAGTCACTGTTTGATGTGGATATTGGGCTGGCGGCGTCATCGGTCCATATTTCTTTGAGAACGACGTTGGCAAGGTCATCACTGTCAACGGCGGGCACTATAGTTTTCAACTACTCAGGAACGGACCTCGACAGCCATGCCCGCCAATACACGGCGAGCAAGGAATCGTCTACATTGACTAAGAGAAGGCGGACGCATTCGCGGACACAACTTTGAAAGACAGTGCAGAGAGATCGACGTCCCGTTCACGGACGAGGTAGACGAAATAGAGAGACCGGTGGAAAGAACGGTACGAAGACTAAAACGACACATGGACAACGCGCAATCCCTGTCTCCGACATCCCCCGAGGAAGTGATAGACATCCTAAGACGTCTTTCCACTCGGAAAGCACCAGGCTTGGACCACATAACAAACCGGGCACTGAAAGTACTACCGCGCAAGGGTATAGCAGCCATAACTAACATCATAAATGCTATACTCAGATTGCAGTACTTCCCGTACCAGTTCAAAGAGGCAACAGTTATCCACATCCCGAAGCCCAAAAAGAACCCCACCTGTTCCCAGATAATCACAGGCCAATAAGCTTACTGCCTTCCATAAGCAAAGTGGCGGAACGTGTTATCTTGAACAGACTCGAAGATCAAACCAGAGAGCTAGGAATCCTCCCGGACGAACAATTCGGTTTTAGATCAGAACACTCGACAGAGCTACAAGTCCTGAGGGACCAACAAATCGACATACCTGGGGGTCATCCTAGACAGAAACTATCATTTCAGTCCCACGTACGGCAGAGAATAGAAATGGCTAGACACACCAGGCAACGCCTGGCACCAATCATAGGACGCAGAAGCAACACGGGGCTTAAAGTGAAGTTGCTGATGATTAAAACCGTACTTCTGTCCATAATACTTTATGCCTGCACTGCCTGGAGCCAGTACGCACAGACATACAGGAAGAAAATACGCGATGAACGCGAGCGTAAGGGCCGCCGTAAACGTACCGAACTATATTCCCAACATATTTATATACAGAGACTTAGACTTGGACACGCAATATGTGGACGTTTATGTGAGAGAACACGCCGAACGCGTGTTCGATAGAATCAGATCGCACAACAACTCAGCGCTACGCGATCTACACGAAGCGTTGAATATGGATAACCCCAGATTCCGGGAAAGGGATAAACACCCGAGGCCGACAAAACAAAACCAACGACCACCCCCACGAGTCGCCGTCAGGCGACTCAGGGAAACATAGCACTAATCAGACAAACTCTCTTTCAGGTAGGTTCAACGCAGAACAACTCGACCGCGATTCAGATTCACTGAGAAATGCCCGAAGATAATAACAATAGCCGCCGGTTAGTTTTTGGGGGCCCCCCTGCAAAAATTCAGTTAGGAATACTTACGACAAAACATTTATCCGATCGCGAAAGAATAGCACCTAAAGGCTGACTTTCGCCCAAAGGAGGTCAGATGTCAATCTTGCTGAAGTGCACATCAGTAAGTTGAGGACCGCTCGGAGAGCGGGGGTGGATGGAGTGGAGTATTAGGTTTTCCTCGCAAACTAGTTGCGGGGCGAAGCTTCTACTTCAGGGCACTCAACCCGGGAGGGGGCATGGGGGTGTACATATCCGATTACGGAGACCAACGCAATTTGGAGAACTATCGTGAAATGAATGAAAATTGTTAGATATTGTACAGATCAATACATAACATCAACCTCCTAGAGACCTCGAGATACTACATATGTTGAAGATACACGATGCAATACATGCAACATATATTTTGATATTGATGAAATCAAATCGAGTACTTACAAACATTCATTAAATTCAAACTGAATATTTCAATATGTTACAGGCAATATGAACTACCAATGATGGAATATCAATATTTTTTGTTGTTACTGCTGTGTTGTAAGGGTTAATATCTTTATGAACACATTTATCGATTGTAGATTTATGATGTACCCTACTATACATGTCGGTTTATGATAAAATTACTGTAGTGAATATTGAATTCAAAACACAAATGGAAAGACAGAAGGGTCATTTTGTTTTTTTTAAATAATGAGTTACTTTGATGATTTCAAGAAGTTAATACAGTGTCATCTCCAAAGTATGCAGCATATGAGAAACTTGAATTGAAGGGGTTATATTTTTTAGGAGTGATTAATTTTTGGGAAAGAAAGTAGCTGTTTCAGGAGGACTTTCTATCAGTTCGTGTCTGAAAGTTACTTCTTTGTATGATCTATACATCCATGTATAGATTTGCTTCCTTCCTTTCTTTGGAAGATTCCCTCATCCTTCTTTTTTATATCAAGATGGAGTAGTAGAAAGACAAAAACTTTCTTTCCCAAAAATGGGAAACTTCTTTATTAAGGGTTTTTCGATATGAAGTTATTCTTGATAAAAGTTTGTGCATTCCCTAAAACTGAACATGCGCCAACAAAACAAAATACAGGACAACACACGTAATATACGAGAAGCCTTCAAATATTTCATTTTGTGACAACAGTAAAGTACTCTTATTTTGAAAAATTTTGGAAATGTTATATGAAAAAGTTGTTCGGCATGGAGATTCAACTTAAAACACTTATTTTGGACAAGAAAATATCCAGGAAATCAACGAGTATGTTCCGAAATATCTATTTTATTTTGATGTTTCATGATTTGATATTATTGAATATTAAGTTCTTGTTACAATACTGTAAAATTTTGAGTAATTTTCGGTGTTAACAAGAAATAAAAATAATTTGGCACCAAAAACTTTGAAAATTAATTTACTTTTCAAAAAAGTTTACCGTGGTTAACACCATAGTTGTGTAATTTGTAATATTACAGGCATTTAAAATGAAGCGTCCCCATTTAAAAAAATGGGTAAAAAAAGTAAAACTTCACTTAGATGGCCATGACTTCAAATTAAGATGTATTTTTCAATGCTGAACAACTTTTTTGAATAACATTTCCCGAGATTTTTCTAAATAAAAATAATGAAAAGAGAAATGAAAATTTCTATGTTTTTTATCACTTTTATTTGTAACAAACGTTACTGCAGTTTCGTCCTGTATGGACATTCTCAAACTTAAACAATAAACTTAAGTTTATTGTATAAGTTTGAGAAAACCATAAACTTGAGTTTTTTGTATAAGTGTGACAATGTCCATATAGGACGAAACTGCAGTAACGTTAGTTACAAATAGAAGTGGTGAAAAACATAGAAATTTTCATTTCTCTTTTCATTATGATCTCCTACCACGTAGTAACGGCTACATCTATCAATTTATTGAATAAAAATACTTTTCTCCTGTCATAAAATCAAAGAATCGGCTAATTACAGTTACAATGAACACAGATTACAGAATTCAATATATCTATCAGAAACTAATGAAGAGGAGGTTTACGAAGTTATTATGGAATTAAAACAGAAAAAAATCTCCAGGTCGTCATGGAATTCGCTCAGAAATTAAAACGCCATTAGCTCACCCAATCAACAAAATAGTGAAAATTGGAATAATAAAACCACTTTTTGAATGTCGAGACAAAACAATAATGAGTAACTACAGGCCCGTATCACTGATCTCCAACATAGCCAAAGTAATAGAGGAAATTCTAAAATAAGATTAGTGAATTTTAGTAGGAAATTCAAATTGATATCTGATCAGCAATACGGGTTCAGGGAGGGAAGATCAACGGAAGATGCAATACAAAATCTAACTACTTTTATTTACGAAGCTCTTGACAAAAAAATTCCAGCAATGTCCATCTTCGTTGAATCAACCAAAGTTTTTAATACCGTCAGTAATACAAAATTCCTGATAAAGTTAGAGAACTGCGGAATACGTGGGAAAGCTTGCGACATTTTTGAAAGTTATCTATGTTACCTAGAACAGAGAGTTAGTATCGATGGAATTATGAGTTATCCCAAAACTGTTACTCATGGTGTTCTGCAAGGAACGGTTCTAGGACCAATCCTGTTAACAATATATTTGAAAGAACTATTGCAGATACCAACAAAAGGTAAAATTTTGAGCTTTGCTGACGATACGTCTGTTTTTTATACCGACTCTTCATAGAATCAATTGAAAATGTCTGCAGAAAAAAATTGCATTGAGATTGTCACAATAAGCTTACGATCAATTTTGAAAAAATCAAATACTTGCCTTTCACATCATACTGCAGTACATTAATCAATATGGGACCCCTAAATATAGGAAACAATAATCACATACCTGAAGACGAGTCAATATCTAGGTATCCATTTAGATAGACATTTTCGATGATACCTACAGATGGAAGAAATAATCAGAAAGTTGAAAGGTACACTTTCTAAATAATAATAATGTTTATTTCAAAATGTACGAAAAGATAAAAGACAAACATCCAACAAGTAAATAAATAAACATAACGATAACATTACGTGTGAGAAATCTGTGTCAATCGACAGGGATCCGGAATTTGAAAATAAGGACATGTTCAAGTTCAGCGAATAATTTAAAATATTCATGAATACTTGAAGAAGGAAAACTGTCACGCTTCATAGAATGCTATTGTGAATAGAATATGCGAGTTAACGTAGTTAACAGTTCTTCGAGTCATTAAAATAGAGGATATCATTGACCATGCAATGAAATGAAAACAAAGGAATAAAAAATTCGCAAACGTTGATGGTGCTACGAAATATGTGATTCGGCAAACAATTTATGGTATATACCAAAATAGTGAAGTACCAATCTTGGAAATGATTTGGTATAAATTACTCGACTATCCCGATTACAATTACAAATCCTTAGAAACTCTACGAGGTGTCTTATTGTCTTGTGGTTTCAAATTTAAAAAAATTGAACAATCGGATGGTCATAATGGAATCGACACGCATTGTTCAACTCCGACAAGAATATTTGAGACGAATGAAAAGATACCGAGAATCCAGCAGACATATAATCTACCTTGACGAAACTTGGTTTAACACCCATGATGTTGTCAAATATGGCTGGGTAGATGAAACCAAGTATTGTGCTTTGAACACACCTTCTTCAAGAGGAAAACGTGTTATAATTTTGCATGCCGGGAATGAAAGTGGTTTCGTACCTAAAGCTTTGCTTCTGTTGGCCAAAAATATAAAAGATTCGTCTGCTGATTACCACGAAGATATGACTGCGGCTTTATTCGAAACCTGGTACAGTGAGCAGCTTCTCCCAAATATTCCTCCAAACTCGGTTATTGTTATGGATAACGCTTCGTATCATTCTCGGTTATTGACTAAAATACCAAACAATAACACAAAAAAAAGCAGATATTGTTGATTTCATGCGAACTAATGACATGGAAATACCCGAAAAGATTCCAACGAAAAAGGTATTACTGGCGACCACAAAACAACGTAATTTCAAAAAAGACTATATTATTGATTCGATGTGTGAAACACGTCGTCATATTCTCTTACGTTTGCCTCCATACTATCGTGTGTTCACAATTGAAATGGTTTGGGTCACAATGAAAGACAGCTTGCGGAAATGTAATCAGTCACCGACTTTGAATGCTGTGGTGCTTGACAATATAAGGCGAGTGATGAATAAAGTAGGTAATAGTGATGTGTGGAAGAACTGTGTGGCCCACGTTATAAAAGAAGATAACAAATAGTATGTGCAAAGTTCCATAAATCCGATCGTTATTCAACCCGATGATGATTCCACCTCAACCGAATATAGGGAAGAATTTTGATTTTTCTAGCAATTTTGTTGGCATCTATTATTTCGTAAATATATGTTTAACGAGAATTCGGTGTGATTTTTTGTGTTTTCATTGTATTTTGGAGTTTTTCGAAGTTTTTCATAATTACCCATGGTGGAAAAATTCAGTTGAGATAACTTTTTCATGGGGTCATCAATTGCTATGATTGTAAGAATAACTAACTGAAAAACTACCACTGAAACATAATATGCCCACGCCTATGTCGAGGCGGGAATTCCTTCTCTGTGCTGTTCTAATTGGTATTGGAAATACTATACTAATCTTGCAAATCCTGAAAAATGCTTCGACAGGTCGATTTTTATTGGGAGGGGGACAATTTTTCCCCATTTACAGTGTCGTCACTTAAACCCCGGGTGAACAACCTTTGGAATTTTAATAGGGAAACGGGGGCGATTCGCACATCGTTTGAAAGATCTTGG
>WOGN01004564.1:0-13979 GCA_015342105.1 Leptinotarsa texana | reverse complement strand
ACTGCTTGGGGTTTTTTTATTATTTTAATCCTAAATCCTAGTTTATTTATCTAATTCTGAGGAGTTTTGTCACAGCAGCTCACGTTATGGCCGGAAGTATTCAATTTCTTCCTTATGATTTCAATTGTAGGAATCTCATTGCTTTTGTGTAACAATCGTATATTGTTTTTTCAATGATTTTATTAGATGAATATCTAAATGTTTTGGTAATCTCGCATCAAATGAAAAGAAAATGTTCATATGTAAACGCGCATAGTTGAAAGTTTGAAAATCCTTTTTTAGTGCTCATCTAAGACCTAAGAAGCACTTATATACTAAATGTTAGCTTCTTAGGACTTACCAGTTAGGAGAAACAGAGATGAATGAGAGACTGTTAAGTGAGTGACTTTTGCATTTATAAGTGAAATGTATGTATATAATTATTTTTCAGGTTCAATTGAAAAAAACCTTATCCCTTGCTTCTCTTGTAGACCTACGACTTTGTAAGTACGTGAGGTAGATATCCGACGGAAAAACAACAACTAACCCAGCTAATGCTGAGCAGAAAGCCGAAGTAAAACCTGTGCAACGTCTGCCATTTGGAAGATTCGTCACTATGAAAAACTGAAATTAATAGCATTTGGTCGGTACTCGCCCCATCATCAGTGCCGGTCAAGTCACTTCAGACGAAGTGAACCGTCTGGGTATCCCGAACAAAAAAAAACTAATTTCAACTAGTCATGAACTTCATCTGCCAGACCTACCCGGTATTGATGATGGGCCAAGTACCCCGAAAACGGTCTATCGGTTGGCCGTACCGACCAGATGAAATTAATTTATGCTTTTTCATAGTGGGAAATAACTGAAGAATCTTCCAAATGGAAAACGTTGCACAGGTATCTGGATCTGTTAACAATGAAAAGCATAACTGTTCAGGAGTTGTCAACGATGAATCTATTTGTAATGCAGTTTAAAGGCACGTTGGGCTAATGGAAAATTCGCAATTTCTTGCTAAGTTATCTCGAGAATCAGAAATCAGTCGTACACTGAACGGATCAACTTGCATCAATATTTCTTGCATAAAATTAGTTTTTCGGATGAATGTACGTTTAGTTTAAATGGAGAGGTGAATCGTCAAAATTGTCGATATTGGAGTGAAATGTATCCTCATTTATACCGCCAAGTTCATACCCAACGACCTCAAAAACTGAACATTTGGGCAGGAATTTCAGGTGACCACATCATAGGACCTTTTTTTATCGATGATAATTTGAATAGTGATAAATATTTGGATATGTTGAACAAATGAATAATACCGTGTATCAATAGGGCAATTGAGGAGGATATACATTTATTCGAAAACAAAATAGTTTTTCAACAGGATGTTGCACCTCCTCATTATGCAGCTCCTGTGCTACAATTTTTAGATGATCATTTTCCTGGTCTCTGGATTGGCAGAAGAGGTCCTACAGAATGACCACCAAGGTCTTCGGGTCTCACTCCAGGAGATTTTTTTCTATGGGGTCATTTGAAGTCTAGAGTGCATGAGATTGAATCAACAACATCAGAAGATTTGAGAGAGAATATCATGAGGCATTGCAGATAAATAACTCCCGAGATTCTCAACCAATGGAAGCTTGTGTGTATCTTTGTATGTATCATATGTTTTTGACATTTAATATAGGAATTTTTTTTCGAAACAATATAGGGTGATCCATTTAAAAAAAAAATGGTGACATGCTCTGAGAAAGACTAGGGTAAAGTACCCCTTTGTGGGCGCAGTAGGCCTTTAGGGGGGCAGTAAAGGGCACAGAGATGATTGGGAGGGCGTTGAAGCGCTTAACGCGCGTTTCCTCGTGTATCGCCATCTAGGGAACTAGACAGTAACTATTTCCTGTTAGATAGTTGTCAAACTGTACTAGTACAGTACTGAGCTCGCCTGCCTAGTATGATATGAAAGCATATGAAAGCACGCGCGCCATCCAGCCAGTAATTCGATGATATTACCAAACCAAGTTAGCGACTAGCTAGGTAAAGTGCTGTACGTGCGGTGGTGAATACTGTGAGTGGTGTCATTAGCAAGTTTTTAATACTCTATTAAAGAATTGGCATTTTGAAGACAAAATTGTGTTGGAAGCAAAAAAGAACAAACGGCAGTAATGCGCGGAATACCGAACGCGGTGACTTACGGCTGTTTTTAAGTAAATTCGAGTGTGATATTAACAAACTTGTTAAAAATCCTCAAATGTATCCTTCACATTAGATTAGTTTTGAAATTCAAATTGAAATGTTTGTTTTAATAACATGAATAAAAGTTTTCCTAATATTACAAAATGGTGTTTCACATTACCCTCATCAGAAAGTCTTATTTTCACATGACACACCCAATTTAATTATTAAAATAATGAATGCGATTGTGATTCTTAAGATGTAGTGAAGTTAAAAAAAATTAGTTATCGTTTTTCACTTATAGACCCAACTGGATGTTCCCACTGTACCTACTCAACAATACCATTTTTATAAAACCTGTCAGATTTACGTCACCCGCCGATGATACCAATCTAGAACTGCTATGGTTTACGATGGATTTATTAAAAAATTTAGGAAACAAAACGTAAAGAATTATTACGAATTATCTTTTATAGTACAATTTGAATTATTTTGAGTAGTGTCATATGTATGTAACTCACGGTCGGTGGTAGGTTAGACGTTTCTGGAAAACGCAACGCAGGATTCTTCTGAAAATTTCACATATTACATTTCCTTACCTATTCTATCTATATTAACGCATTTTTGAATTCGCACTTTTATTATAATAATTTTTTGTTGATAATTTCCTATACCTATCTCTATCGGTTTTCGAAGTAAAAAATAATTTGTATTAAATGTGGTCCAAAACATAGCCTTAACTGAACTTAAGTAAATCAGTACTCTCAATAGATGAAAAGTTTATATCTTGATGATAGTTTGGACAAACTCGAAATATCATACAGTGCTAAAGTTACTATTATTTCTATTATGCATAAAAGTAGTCAAAAGTTCATTTTTTCAAATGAAATCCCCTCTATATTACTCGGTAAATTGAAAACCGATAGAGATATGTATATAGGACATTATTGAGAAAAAAGTATTTCAATAAAAGAACGATTCCAAAAAATGTGTTAATATACGGGCTGTCCTATTTTGAATAAATAAGTTGCTATACAACGCCGCCCCGCTGAAAATTTTTAAATCGATAGAACATGTAAGGATATGTAAGCTGTGTAAGCTGCGTTGCATTTATATTTTTGACATTCCACTACTCGTGCTATATAGACGCATTCGTGCATTTTTCAGAAACAACGTGATCAGGATTGGAGTAGATGTAAATTAGAGCATGTTCAACGTTGTGAGAATAAATTCGCAAGTCGTCTTGTAAGAAAACGGAAGCGTCGCAAATACATTGAGGGTGCAACGGAAAACGAAAATGGTGACACCCCTGAAAAAAAAATTCTGGAAAACCGCAATATTTGCCAACAAGACAAATTGACAAATTTCGGGAATTTCACCTTCATTTGCAGCATTCTTGATTCATTTATCGCATAAAATGCTAAAAATATGAATTGGATGGTGAATTTCAACTAGCAGTTTTGGGTAATAAAAAATTATTATTTTGAATATTTCTTCAAAAATAGAATTTGATTTTATTTTTGGTATATGTTTGAGAAAATTTTTGAAGAATATATATCAGAATTGTTGAATTTGTAGTACGAAGTGTATTATTAGAGTATAAGTGTGTTAACAGATTTCAGTTTTCATAAATTTGCATTTAATCTAAATACATATCATTCATGTCATAAAAACATGTGCGTTTCTAAATGTACCATTATATTACGAAATCGGGAATGTGTAATCTTTGGGTTGTTCATCATAAGATTTTATGTTTATCTATTTGACACAATACATCTGGTAGGATTTGAAATGGCACATTGTTATGAATTTCTTTTAACATAACGAACATATCTTGAAGAGGATTTCCGATAACTAGTTGTCATCCGCCGTCACGAAGTTCAAACACTAAGAAGTAACGCGGTATCAACTTTTTATGTGCGACTTCTAGCAAAAATAAATTGGTACGCTCCAAATACGAGGATTGGAATTAGATTATATCACATCACTCGTTCACAGAGACTCGAACCAAAGATTTTTCTAATCTTCGCAATCGGCAGGGATCGAACCTGTGGAGTGTATCAATTAACTACCGTTTGAGAAAAAGTCCGCATTCTCATTTTGATTCGAACAACGTATTTGATTTGAACTACTCATGCCAAAATTATATATCGATTATTACGCTAATAATAATAATAGAAAATTTTGAAGCAATTCCTAATCAGCATTCATCAAGCTACCAAATAACGTTTCCGGACGCAGAATCTGAGAATTGCAGTTTAGTTTTGTTAAATTACATACATTCTGTGAAAATCAATAATTGAGAAATGAATTTCATTCAAGTTACTCAAGGTGAACTAAGGTAAAATTCACACTGGAGAGAATTACTCTCATTAGACATTTATTTTCAAATATGGTATATTGGTATTGATGATTTCACCATAGTAGCGGAAACAACAGGTTACCTCTAGTTCGCAGCAAAACTGAAGGCAAACCGAGAAGTTTATATCAGATAATTTTTTGAAGTAAACCTTCTTTACGCGCGCCTGACTTAGGGTAAACTGGTGAATACGAGACGAGAGTGCTACGAAAAATGTGATCGAGCGAGGCGAACGGAAGTTGAGAGGGAGGTATAAGTTAGTGAAGATAGAAAGAGAGAGAGAGTCACGTTTCGTATATTACTGTAGGGAGAAGAGAGAGACAGAGAGAGAGAGAGAGAAAGAAAGGGCGAACACAAATTTACGTGTAGGTTCTAAAGAATTGAAAACTATCATAAGTTGCTACTAATTTTAGCAGGAGATTTCAATGTTGATTTTGCGTCCGAAGATGGACAACTCGTGGTAAAATGTCTAAAAGACAATTAATATGTCTTGTGGTGAACACCACACCACTTGCCAAATTACGTTTGGGAAAGGCCCGTTTCCGGATGGAAAGTATTCAGTCATATTAATAGACGAATTTAGTCGATTCTCGATTGTCGAAGTATTGAATAATAGTATTTCATCTGAACCAATGAATACAGTATCAATGGACTACCATTCAATGGGCATGATTTTGATAATTTTTCAGTTAAATTGGGTTTCAAGCATCAGAAAGTAACACTGTATTGGACAGAAGCGAATGGATTAGTGGAAAGAACGTAATAATTTTATGTTCAAAATTTGAAAAACAAAACTACGAAATTGATATCAACATATTTCTCTTGAATTATCGTTCAACACATCTTTCAACAAATAGGTAAAACTCCTTTTTATACAATGTTTAATAGAAGTATAAAAAACTCTTCCCTCTTTTCCAGAAAAACATAAGTTATGCGATAAAATTAACAAAGGGAATTCAAGAAATAAGTTAAACCGAAAGATGTACGCTGATAAGGGAAGAAATAACAAATCCCCAATCCTTTTACAATAACTGGAATACATCGGAATCAGATAACAGCCATGTGTTATCAAAAATTGTCATAAATTCTTCAATTTCAAGAAACTTCATTTGACTATTAACTGACAGAAAATATGAATGAAAATCTTTCTTATCCAACACAAGAAATATGCAGTAAAAGAAACATAATTTTAATCAGAAATTATGTGAGGCTTATGTAGGAAAAGGGACTATGATAGAAGAAATTGAAGACGATAATAAAACAGAATTGGTTCATCTAAAAAATAAGATAGTGAAGTTAAAAATGGAACCAATGACGAAGCATGGATAAGATTTTCTAATAGATACACAAAATATGTGTGCCAGTTGAATCTGAAAATTTCTCGGGTCAGATCTCTAGTTTTATATATTTTTGACGTCACAAATATATTTTTTCATTTTATTATGGCCCAATCAATTAATGGGTTCAAAAAACAGGATGTAGTACTGAACCAGTCTCAAAAAGATATATAATAAAGTAATAATTAATTGAAAGAATTTTGGCTGATCACTTGGACATGCCAGTTCTGGTATATTTAAGTTGCACAGTTAAAGTTTTTCTACTAGTGAAGTAAGGAACTATATTCTCACTTCAACTATGAAATGAAGTGTGGAAAAATTTGCAAAACCTAAGTTCATAGTATTTTTAAGAAGTTGAATTTTGAAAAAAAAAATTTCTTTGAAATCTAAGTAGCTGATAATCATTTCTAACTCTTTAACGGTATGAGTATGTTTCGCAACAATATGTAGTGAGATTACCCCTTGTTCCCAAAAATAGCTTGAATGAATGTGAGTAGTATAAGTACAATTACAAGGTATAAACTGATTAAGTTAGGTTACTAAATTGTAAAAAAAATCTTAAGTCAAAGTCCTTTCATTATCCCAACTCACTTTAATGCATCATCCGATGCTTGTCGAGGCACTTATTATGCAATTGAAGAACTTTCAAAACATTTTAAACGAATATAAGTAGCATAGTAGCCTACCTTCTGGAAAAGTTCAATTAAACAAATTCACAAACTTCTTCACCTTTCCTCATTCTTCTTATACTTGAGTTCAATATATTTCTGCGATAAGAAAACAAATAATCAAACACTATGATTTGAGTAGCACGTATCGATAACGTTCAGATAACACGATTTACCAGGGTTGCAAGCTGGAACAGTGGAACACACACTAAAATAAAATCACAAAGAAGTAAAGATTTATAAATAACATGGCACTTGGCTTAATGACAAAAATAGTCATTTTTATAAATAAGAGACCGTGATTATAGAGTTCTTAATCGAAAATCGATAGACATTTTATCCGAAATATATAATCACAAACTAGTAAATATTATATACTACTCATTGAAAATAAAATGCATCAAACTTTGATACACAATATAGTCCAGATCACCTAGACAAACATCATATATTGCTGGATGTAACATATTGTTACACAATATGTAACATATTTTTGGGAAATAAAGTTTTTGGCTATCTACTACTCCTTCTTGATACAAAAGAAAAAGTGGGAATATTCCAAAGAAAGGAAGGAAGCAATCAATTTTGAAAGTAGTAACTCTATACATAAATGTGTAGATCATGCAAAGAAGTAACTTTCAGACACAAACTGGAAGAAAAAGCCCTCTTGAAACAGCTACTTTCATATAAACATTGAATTACACGAATTGTGTGGTTTTTTTCTCATAATATTATCCAGATTGGTACTGAAGAGCCCTAAGGCAAGAGTCTTATGGCGAAACATCGATGTCTACCAGTGAGGATGACAGTGTTCCATGTAAGCGAAATATTTTACCATTCACTCAGTATATTGTGTAGAAATCCTGTGAATGATATCTAATATAATTCCATAACGAATGTTTGGAATACAAACTGAGTAGAGGAAAGTGTTTTTTGTATAAGTCAGTGTTCAAATAAAAGTATTTGTTTCCAAAGAATTTTTCTTTCGTATAATTCAATGTTTATATGAAAGTAGCTGATTCAGGAGGGCTTTTTCTTCCAGTTTGTGCCTGAAAGTTACTTCTTTGCAAGCTCTACACATCCATGTATAGAGTTACTTATTTTAAAATTGATTACTTCCTCCCTTTCTTTGGAAGAGTCCCACTTTTTCTTTTGTATCAAGATGGAGCAGTAGAAAGCCAAAAACTGTCTTTCCCAAAAATTATTCACTCCTAAAAATATAATGCTTTCAAAAAACAAACTTTAATAAGCGTCATAATACGTAATGAGTCGCCCGAAGATGCTATTCTATAGCAAGTGTTAACTTTCGGGTAGAAACTTCACATTAAAGTGTGTTTTTTGAATACGCCACAAAAAGTAATTCATAATTTAGCGTGTTTCGAATTTACTTCTAAATCGACAAAACTGTAATTATTTCTAAAACTGAACCATTCATATATAAAATAATGCAACATTAAGTCAACAAATCTTTGACAACAATGTCCCTTTTATATGTATTTTACAATAGTAACAATTATTATTAGTGGTATAAACTCAATAAATTGAGGTAGAATGATTGATACTTCAATGATTAACGATTTTCTTTTTTAACGGAGTGGCAACAAAAAAGTGAAGTTCGTCACAGCCAAAATTTATGTGAAAAATTCAAATATTCAAGTTTTTGGCTTTTTATTTTTATCTGTGGATCCTAAGTGTTATAAGATGAGCGAGTTTTTATCTACATACACGATCGATAGTAGGGCAGTGAGTTTGTAGCCAAAGGGTCTGCCTAATAAAAGCAATTACTGCTATATCAACCTGACAAGAGACACTACGTGGCCCTTCCATGTCGGCTACAACTGCTGGCCGAGGTAGGACGATTCTTCAGTCAAGTCCGTGCCAGAAAAAAACGTGCTGAAGCCCCAGGAACGCAAGTCTCTTATTTGCTGTTCTACAGGCGAAGCGATACAATTCGTTCTAAATAACGCCCCCTAGGGGGATGAGGTTGCTCCGGTTACGTGATAATCAGCGTACGGAATATCTTTGTTGAGTTTTTATCGAATTTAGTTTTTTGTTGGTTTAAGTGAATTTTTTATTCCTTCATTTTATTGTAACTTATATTTAATTTTATAATTTTGGACATTTGTAAAACTGTAACTAACATTAATTAGTGTAATCTCATCTTCTTGTTTTCACACCCGTATCATTTCGAGAGGTAAACAACATTTAAATTTGTATTACTAAATAATTTTATCTTGTTTTAAAAATAGAAGCAAAATAACAATAGCTATACCTTCAAGTTATCTATACTATTTCATAAATTCAAAAATTATTATCTAGGTTCTAGGTATTATCCTCAATTCTGATGCAATAAAATTTCCAAAGGATATGGTGTAGGTATATAAACAAATGACCGTCTCTGAGAAAACTCGTTTAAACTACAGAAACAAATTACTGATAAGGTAATTGAAATAGTTTCAGCGATTATTAATTATTGATATTACTACTATTATTGATATTATTTCGGGATACCGAAATACTGAAGGATGAGGATTCAAATATTGTAGTTACAAATTTTTACAATATTCTCTATACAGCTCTGGAGTACTATGTTCCACTAAAAAATTATAAAACTTCTACTTTCCTAGTATGGTTCAATTATGAGGTGAAAAAATTAGTTTTCAAGAAGAAATCGGTTCCCAGAGAATACAAAAATTAAATTTTTATAAATATGAAGAATTTTGTTATTTGATAGATAAGTGGAAAGCTTTGAGAAACACTTGCCATCAGGCATACATAAATAAAATAGAGAATAACATCAACAATAATCCTAGAAGCTTCTGAAATTATATTAATAATAAAAAAATCACGCTCCTTATCATCTAAAATGTATTATGATGATTTTGTCAGCGAAAATAGGAATGATATTGTAAATCTTTTTACAAAATATTTCTCATCAGTCTATAGTGATGAAACAGTTAACCAAATTCCAGAATATAAAATTAGTAACACGGTTGATATATGTAGTTATAACATTGATATTAAAGAAATAATTGATCTAGTCATGTCATTACCTGGGAAATTGTCTACAGATCCTGATGGAATTCCGCTATCATTAATTAAAAAATGTATTTTTACCCTGGTAAAACCAATTCACGTGATATTCAATATTTCCTTGAAATCGTTCATCTTTTCTGATTATTGGAAAAAGTTTTTTGAAACCTATTTATAAAAGCGGATCACATAATAATATAAAAAATTATCGAGCAGTCTATAATCGATCAGAATGACCCAAATTGTTAGACAGCCTAATTACAAAAAAGCTAACATGGGATTGCAGACATATAACCATTAATCAACAACATGGATTCAGTAGTGGTAGATCTACTAGCATAAATCTGCTCATTTATCAACTCTGTATAATAAATGCCTTCGAAAATAGACACCAGGTGGATACTATTTACACATATATTTCAAAAGCATTTGACCGAGTAAACCACAATTTGTTGTTGTATAAAACTAAACGCTTTGGGTATTCAAGAAAACATTCTTAAATGAATAAAAAAATATCTAGCTTGTAGAGTATAATTTGTAAAATATGATAACTCAGTATCTTCGTCAATCACAGTTTCATCGGGTGTACCACAGGGTTCTAATTTAGGGCATTGATTTTCAATCTATTTGTAAATGACTTGAAAGATGTTATTCTTTATAGTGAGTTTCTTTTGTTTGCTGATGACCTGAATATGTTTAAAGTTATTCATGACTCAACTGATTCAGAATTATTACAGTACGATTTATCGCTGGTGTGAAATAGGTTTTTAAGGTACTCTGCATATAAACTGGGATATCATATTGGTGAATATGACCATAAAATTATATTGAACATTCTTAACTTGAATACTCTGGTCATAGAAGATTAGAATCAGTTCTTACACTAATTCATAAAATAATCAATGGTAGCATCAATTCCCGAAAACTGGTCGAACTTATAACTTAAAATGTGTATCCAATGAGAACACGTAATTCGGAAATCTTCAAAGTACCCTTTTGTTGCACTTAATATGGCCGGAATGAATCTGTAAGTAGAATTTTGAGACTTGCAAATACATACAATGTAAATTTAGAATTTTTTAATTCTTCTTTGAAAACATTTAAAAAGACTGTGAAAAGATTGTAATTCATTACCTTATTTTTAAGATTTTTTTTATTTTATTTTGAATATTTTTCCTTAAACCTAGCTGTCCTTGAGAACCAAGAGACGATATAAACTCTTCTTGGTGGAACAATATCCTTGAGAAGATGAGAAGTTCAACGAATATTCAATGGAGCTAAATAGTCAGGCAATTGGGAGATTTTTTTTCATAAACTACACTTCACGATTTGATCTCCACAAACTTTATTTGAAAAATATTTCACATGTGTCGCAAACACCGTAGCTTCTTCAACAGTGATATGAAATAGAGTTTGTGGAGATCAAGTCGTGAGGTGTAGTTTATGAAATTACTATGGATCTTCATCAAGTAATGGCCGAATCAATCAGAAAATTGGGAGATTTCTGCCACTCACAACAAGAACATTAACAAATATAATGAGAGGCAAGTTCAAATCTCCCGGCGAGGATGATATATTTTCAGATCTGCCTCATACGACCGCGAAATACTTTTATCCATTGCTACAAAATTATATGGAGCTAGTCTGGCGTAGAATTCATACCATACAGTTGGTTGATATATCAGCAATTAACGAGAATTCAAATGCAAATATAAAAATTCTATATATGATAGTCAGTAATATCAATTTTTGCTCAATGGACTAGTCATTAATGAATAAAGCAACAGTTCAATTTGATTAATCAACTCTTCAGGGGATAATTACCAATTATTATTTTCATTTATTTTTCTCTCTCACCGTAAATTGTTATTTTTATTTTCTGTATGTTCGCGTTTATTACTGAGTGGTGCTTGTTGGTTGAGTTTGAGTAGCTCTGAGCTAGACTTCGCCAATGAGTATAGTCGAAGTAAAACGATATAGTAATTCTTAAATCTATCGGCGAAGTCACAGGCAAAAAAAAAATAATACAAAGAAATAATGTCGCTACGAATTAATCCACGTAGACAGAAGAATTGACGGTTCGTATTGGATAATTTTTACTAACCAAGTTTTATGATTGACTGAAGAATCATAAAATTAAATTTGAAGTCATGTTACGGTGACCAATAGAATGTGAGGATAGTTAGAAGAGTCGTGTTGTCGATGTTGAGTTCAGGAACTGACCGCGATTTGAGTGTTGAAATTCGATATTGGTAAATTATAATTACTTAAAAATTTTGTTATTTGTTTAAAATGTGGTATGCTTGGACAAGTACTAATAGTAATAACGAGTGTGATAACAACGCAGACTTTTTCCTACTTTTAGTCGGGATAAACTTTTATTGACTTTTTTTTGACACATTATCAGTAACTTGTTTTGTTATCTACATGGTCATATTATAAACAATTCAAGGCAAACTAATAAAAGATGAACAAATCAATATAACATTCTCCATCTGCTGGAGGAATTACTTTTCCTCTAGCTCCAATCTGCAAATTCTCGTGATTGGGCGCCTATATTCCGAAGTTGAGGTTTTTACGTCGACAACTCGAATTCTGCCATCAACTCCTGAATGAACAGCCGTTATTTTACCTAATTTCCACTTATAGCGTGGTGCGTGATCGTCGACCAGTATGAACATGTCATTGAGTGCTATGGGTTTGCAGTCATTAGTCCATTTACTTCGATTCGACAAGGTTGGCATATATTCTCTTGTCCAGCGAACCCAAAACGAATTTATTAGCATTCGAGAAATTTTCCATTCTCTTCTCAGAGTATTCGCATCTGGATTGATTGGTATCAAATCACCGTCTCCGTTGGAAGAGCCAGTCAAAAAATGATTCGGAGTCAGTGCTTCCGCTCTCGGCTGAATCCATCGAAACTTTTGTCAATGGACGGGAATTAATGATTTTCTCCGCTTCCGCAAAAAAGGATTGTAAAGTTTCTTCTTTCAGAGATGAGTCGTAGAGTACTTTTCCGATGACACTTTTCACTTAACCTATTAACCCCTCCCATATTCTTCCCATGTGGAGAGCAGACGGTGGAATGAATTGAAAGCTAATACCTCTTGACGACAAAGAATCAATAATTGCTGTTCGATCTATTTCTTCCAGATTTGTTCAATTGTCGCAAAATATGACCTGAGGTTATCCTCTTCTAGTCGACATTCTTAGTATTGCTTGAATCGTGGAATCGCTACTCAGATTATGTGCAATTTCTAGATGGATAGCTCTAACTGCCAAGCATGTGAATAGCACACCCCATCTCTGTTCGCATCTCCTACCAATCTTCACCATAATTGGACCGAAATAGTCCATTCCAGTGTTAATGAAAGCTCTTACACCTCTCTTCAATTGTGCTTCAGGTAGTTGACCCAGACGGTGAAGGTATGCTTTTCTCGATCCTGCATTTCAAACAGCTTGAAAATGCTGATTTGACTGCAGTATTCCTATCTGATTTCATTCATGACTAATTCTACTCCTCTATGAAGAAATTTCTCATAATAATTTTGAATCAACAGTCTGGTGAATTCATGTTTTGGACTCAGAATGATGGGTTGTTGTGTGCTCTCCGCCGTAAATTCTGTAAAATTCGTTCGTCCACTCAGTACCATAATTCCATCTTTCATTTCTGGAAATAAACAGGCTAGTTTGCTTTGACCACTCAGAGATTTCCCAGTTTTGAGTTTTTGTATTTCTTCTGGAAAACACTCCTGTTGGATATGTTCCAGCAATATCTTCTTAGCTTTCAGGATTTTCTCTACTGTTAGGTTTGGAGAAAATTTTTCTTGGTTCCTTACAATTTCAAGAAATCTCGAGCACCATTCGGTGGTCCTGATCAGTCTATTCCACTTCGAAAATCGTCGTATGTCTGGGAGGCATTCTTCATATTTTTGAAAAATGCCTTTTTTCAATAAATAAAAACAAACTAATAACAGGATGAACGAATCAATATAACACTATGGTTGCGCCAAGATTTTTAGCACTGTCTACCCAGTTAACGTCTGCGTTATCGAGAGTGAGCTTAGAGTTACACTGAGTTTCTACTATTTGTCTTTGTGACACTATGCATGACACCAAAGTTTTATTTGGATTGATTTTCAGTCCATGATTCTCCGAGTATACGACTGTTGCAAATCTCTGTTTATATTGGCCACGCAATTTTCTCTATCGGTGCTATGAGTATACAAATATAACTGTATATCATCTGCGTATAGATATTTGAAAATGGGGTAATCAAAAATAAACACTGAAAACATCAAGGGTCCTGAAATACTTCCCTGCGGTACACCTGAGATTGTTTCTTTTAGGGATGACAATGAGTCATCATCCAGTTTGACCCTCTGTGAGATAGCTGGTCATCCATTTGAGAGAAATGTCATCGAATCCTATGAA
>WOGN01004563.1:0-13979 GCA_015342105.1 Leptinotarsa texana | reverse complement strand
GTTAAATAAACATAGTAGAAACTAGACAAAAGTATTTTCTTTATTCTATATTCAACATGAATTTCTACAAAATTAACAAGTCATCAATCGAACAAGTCATTTTTCTTGTACTGTTGCGTAGGTCGAGTTCAAATATATGATACGGCGTTTTCAGGAGTCAATTTATTTTATTCACAAAGATAACACTAATATAATACTCTTAATATGGGCGTGTTGGCTCACCTCGCTTTTCTAATCCTGGGCAGAGCCACTGTGTTGCCAGATTTTAAACAATTTCCTCAATTTAGGGAAAAAGCAAATTTAGAATGTCGCGTTCATTAAATTTTTGTGAAAAAAATCATGACTCAAAAATTTTACGTGTTAGGAACTTTTTACTATCATTTTCGCATTTAGGTATCAAAAATTAACTGCCTTTAGAATTACAGTAGTAAATTGGCTGTAAACTAGTGGATTGCCATATAATATTTGAGCAGATTTCTGTAGGTAAATATGTATATCATGAACTCAATCACCCTACTCATCTTGATTGGATATCGAATGAATAATTCCTCGTTGGCTAAGCTACATTAGCTAGAAAATATCGTACGATCAATGATTGAATTATTTTCAATTTTACGATACCTTGACTTTAAGATTATCAATAGCTGGAAATGCCTGATAAAATCATAAGCCGAGAATAAATATTATCATGTGCTCTTAGATACAGACTTATTGTGCAATACTTTCTCAATATGATATATTTACTCATGAGAAAATTGACATAGAAGGATTCCCTGTATTTACTATCTTATTGCTAACGTTTTATAGGTAGATTTTACCACGCATCTGCTACAATCAACCAAAAGCACATGTAACGAAATACATGTTTGTTTCCGGAACGCTGAGCTGTCTGTGTAAGAAGAGGCACTTTTATCCAAATCGAGTATTTGTCAACTAGATAAAATTGTACTTGTGATGCACTGTTTGGAACCTTTGGTGTAGTAGTGAATATTACTGGAGTTTTATCCCAACACCAAATCGTTATTTTTGACACCTCGACACGTATTTCGATCACCAAGTGATCATCTTCAAGAGAAAGTTTAATCTTCCTCTTGAAGGAATAAATAATTTGTTTTTGGAAAAAAATTAAATTACACTTTTTTAACAGACAGCGTATGTCAGAGACTATTCACTCACAAGAAAAAGTGAAAAAAAAATTGTTTCGTTTATGTTATTTCTTCATTCTTTTTTTCGGTTTGTTTGAAAAAACTGTGCATGATCTTCACACCTTTCTGAATAGTTTCGAATGGCATATTGAATTTTTTCATTCTTTTAAAGTTATCAGTTTTCTATAAAATGAATGTAGAAAGTCAAAAAAGGTTTTCTTCTGTTGAAAATATTTTTTTTCATAACCTTCATTAGCACTAAATATGGATTTAAATTTCTGATTTGCGGTTTTATGCGTTAGATATTTTCGAAACAAACACAGCATCAAATTCTCCAATGATTTTCAAGATCTCTAGTTTATATAAAATGTAATGATTCATTTGTGATTCAAAATTGTCCCCAGAGAAATGATGTCTCATACACCAATTTGATGTCTCATACACCAATTTAAAACATTATATCATCGGAATTTTGAGCCCCAATATTTTAGGACAGTCTGAAAGAGTCATGTGCTGCGTCTGGACTCCATATATCTTCCTATTTTTGGTGAACGTCCAATAATAATAAAACGAAAATATTTTTTCCAGAAACCATAAGGCGAAAAATCACTCGATCATGTTCAGTTGGATATTAGACAGTTTGGCAGACTCCAGTGATGAATATTTTTAATGAAAATAACCAGAAATTTCTTACACCTACTTCAAAAAACTGGCTTCAACCCAAACTCGCAAAATATATAATTTTTCAATATCTCATTTGAATACTGAGATTTTCTATCAAAATACACGTACTAACAATAGGTTGAAGATTTTGAAAATACTTGTCTAGTTGAAACATGAAAAAATGGCAGTTTCTGTACCTATATTTTCTCTACTCTCGATATTTGATATTTTCACTTTTCCATATTCGCGATTATGGGTGGTTGAGTTGAATTCGATTTCAAAATATTATTATTCCACTATATGGGTTTTCATACATAAGTTAACTAGCAACCTGTTGGAGACTGAAGTATATTTTTTACTTTATTTCGAATTATTTTTCGAAGTCTTCTAACTAACTGAATTTCCCCCAGAATTTCATTATTATATAAAACTCATTGCTAAGAGCAAAAATGTATATTGTACATTTTTTCAGGCAATGACCGTTTTACCGTATAATTTTGCCAAGCAGCTCCGATAATAATACTTCAAAGTTTACTCTGTATTGGGGGTTGTTTTCACCCTGAGGGTGGAACCACCCTTTCACAGAGGTGAAATAGTTTTGTAAAACCGGGCATGGATAGATCAACTAATCTTAAGTAACTTTTGTTGCATAAAGTTTTTTCTGGAAGTCAATGCTTTCAAATTATTCGCTAATGAATGTGTCAGTTTTTCAAACAATAAACTAGCGCTCTCACACTCAAAAAGTAAATAGTTTAACTAAAAAAATCGTTCTAAGTAAAAAGGTAGTTTATGAAAAAAGAAATCGTTTATATTCTCAGTAAAACCAATACAAACGGAGTAAAAGCTTTCAGAAGGTTGGTTTTCATTATGAAAAATGAGAATTAAAACTTCCTATGTTTTTATTTTCAAATGGATACAATAAACTGTTTTCATTTACTTTATGCAAGTTTTCAGTGCTTAGCTTTAAAAAAATTTAACTTAGAGTGAAGAGAGCATTTTTTTTGATAATCTTGCAAAACTGGCCTTTTCTTCCAAATAAGTCAAAAACTATCAATGATACATACAATTTTACTATAAAGTGTATTCGTCATTGCTCCAATATATAATATGGTGGACTAATTTTTATGCATTGCATTGTGTGGGTATCAAATGAAAATGTTTGCTGCAAAAAAGTGTATAAAAATGTAATATGGCAGACCCATAAAGATGGTAGCCTTTATTATTCTATTGTAAGCTGAACATGAAAATAATACCATCAAACTTCGCAACACATGCCAAACAAAACAAACATAACTTTCCCCCACCAGAAAACATCAATCTCATAAAACAAGTCAATAAACTAAACTGTATGGACATGTGGCAAAACGTAAACATCCATGAATTCAAAAGTCATAATTCAGTGATGTAGGAACAAATACAAATCAAAACACAACAAGACCTAACATTCAATATACTCCACAAAACAATACACATTCCTAGAAACAATGAACCTACACAATGAACCAACACAATTAGGATATTACCTGATGTAACCCAAGTACAGGCAAACTTAAAGAGACATCCGGATGGAAGGAGATGACAAATAACTGCGCTAAGGCATTCTAACTGTATAAAAGAACAAACAAGAAGTTAAAAATGTTCAGTTTGAGTAGAGCCGTGAAATAATAACACAGCTTGCTATCGAAATCGCTCGCATAAAAATAATTAGAAGTTATTAAAGCGTCAAATCATTTTTGTGAACAAAGACTATTTTAAAGAAATTAATAATCAACTAACGGTAAAAAAAATTAAAAAAGTTTTTGTTTACAAGCCCATTAATTTATTCAGATAAGAAGTATAACATTCGAAACTTGATAAGTTTCTAGGTACAAAACGCTTCGACAACAAGTAGGTGGTGTCGGAGAGATATATGTATTACGTTTCTTTTATATCTATATTTCTTTCTTTGCATCAGAAATATCCAAATAAAACTGAAAATCAAGTACTGAACATACAGTGCTTTTCTTCAATATTCCCCCCCGTTTTATTTTTTGAACGGGTCAACTCAAAAAACTGAAATTTGGGATAATGAAATTAATGAATGAATATTTTATTTTGAAGTGAAATTGACAGATGCAACTTTCAAGATGTTGACTGAGCGCAACTTTCAATAATTGTCTGAATACATTGACATTTAACTACAAAAATGTGAGGTAATAAGCCCAAGGTCAATTCAGAAGATATTCGAAATGGTTGCCTTGAACTTCTTAACATATGAACAGCCTATCCGATATTTCACCCCGAACATTTTCGAACATAGTAAAGTGAATATCTCTACAAATATTTATTATTTTCTGCCGTATATCCAATATTGAAGCAGGTTCAGTTTCATACACATTTTGCTTCAAAAAGCCCCTTGAAAAAGTCCAAAGGTGTCAAATCTGGCGAGCGGACTGGCCATTTTGTAGGACCTCGACGGCCAATCTAACGACCGGGAAAATTAGTATCCAAATAGTTCCTTACTTGTCTGGGGTAATGTGGTGGTGCTCCATCTTGTTGGAATACAATATCCATATCGAATTCATTAGAATTCGCTTAGACGATTTCAGTGATGAGAGGGTCAACAGTAGTTTCCAGAATATTCAAATATAGTTCCCCTGTAAAAATTTGATCAATAAATAGAGGTCCTACATGATGGTTTCCTAATATTCCTGCCCAAACGTTAATTTTTTCTGGATATTGGGTGTGTATTAACCGGAAATTGTGAGGGTTAGTGTCACACCAATGACGGAAATTTTGTCTGTGAACGGTGAAAAAAATGTACAGTTAATTGGTGTACCATTTTAATTTTGTATGAATGATACATACTCTCTTCAGAAGTCTCCACACAGTAGAAAGAGACACTTCACAAACATACGCGACGGAATAAGTAAACTGTTCAGGATTTACTACCATCTCACCAATTATTTGCACTTGTTCTTATTCCGGAATGGACGGATGACCTGGGGGTTTTTTGTTATGTACACCACCGATAGTTGTGAATTTGGATACGAGTTCCCTCAAATATTTTCTACAGATAGGACGATTCAGAAAACGTTCATTAAAAATATTTTCGGTCTCGTGAAAGTTACGCATCGCACCGTAGATAAAAACGCTTAAATTTTTTCTTCCAATGGACGAGAATTGACCATTTTAGAGATTGTTCACGTGGTACCTTTCTACCAGTAAAACCGAAAACTAAATGAGAATATTTTAACTGAACAATGATGTTTGTTCATTGTCGTACAGACATTATTTGACGTTTTTATAAACAAAAAATAACTCAACAAACTTTACCTGGTTGTTGGAATTGCCACATGGTAGATAAAAAGGAATTTTTCTAGAAATATCGAAATCAATGTGTTTGTCTTCAGGAAATTATTTAATGTTCCGCCATTTTGTAGTAGGTGAAGATATTGACTTCATATTCTAGGGTTGTGAAGTATTCACTGTCGCCATCTTGAAAGTTTCATCTGTCAATTTCTCTTCACAATAAAGTATTCATGCATTTATTTCATTATTCCAAATTTCAATTCTTTGAGTTGAACCGTTCAAAAAATAAAAGGGGAGGGGAACATTAAAGAAATGCACTGTATAGTGTATACTATCAAAATCGTGCCAAATGAGGTCAGATTTTATTTAATCTAGCCATTCTTTACTTTCCGAATATGGAAGAAAGTTAACATTTGGCATCAGTTTCTCATTCAGGTGCTCAAATAAAATAACAAAAAATTACATTTTTATGGTACAATCAACAGGTGTGATTGCACCAGGTACAGATTTGGGCGTATAAGTCGACTCTACGACAGCTGTATAATGTGCCGGATAACCTACAATTCGAAAGCATAATGTTGTTCACCTGTTCCTTGAAATTTGACGAAGGTAAAGGATACGAATAAATAACAATGAATGAATCAATACATGTGTGTTGCAAAAATTTAAATTCAACAAGTAGAATTGAAAGTATCCACTCTCTTATAATAATATCTTTTTCTTATTTCGGAACGCGAAAAACTTTCCTGTAGGCATGTTTCATCAAACATTATCGTGAGTTGACTATAGTAGAGGTAATCATCTCCGACATTAATTTTACACGAAGGAATAGGAAGTATTAATAAAGACTATCGCGTCAGACTTACATTTTCATTAAATCAGCTCGGTATAATTATATTTTTTAGGATATTTGTCATCAGTAACACTTCGTTCAAATCTGTATTTGATCTTCCATGGGGATAATTAATGTTTATTCTCCATCGAAAACACTTTCTTCCAATTACAGTAGCTACTACAGTTTCGCTTTTTCAGGAAAAGTTAGAGATGAACTCAAATTCTTTCTTAACTTACTGCCAAGTCGAATATTCGTTTCGAAAGTACTTTTTCTTTCATGTAATTCAATGTTCATGCGGAAATATTTGTTTCAGGAGGGCTTATTCTTCCATACTGTATCTGAATGTAATTTCTATGCATGATCTACACCCTTGTACCAGTTTGAGAATAATGACTCTCTCGAAATGATACAATACTTACCGAAGAATAGAAGAAACAAACGGATATAACGTATAAAATATTATCTATAACGATAAAGAAAGTGGATACGTATAGAAATGTTAATGGACGAATACATGCAAAAAATCCCCACCTATGTAAAATACATATGAATTTTTCGGAAATATAATACAAAATGATAATAAGCCTACGACAAAATCGTTATCTCAACTTCATAAAACTTTAAGCTCAGACATAGATAACTCAAATTCTTATCCAAATATTAGCAACATTTCAAAACAATAATAAAGGTATATGTATTGCGAAGATACAATGGAAGTAAAATACAGAACAACATTGACATATCCTGCTGATTACTACTTTGCTTCGGATTTCGATTGCAAATTTTCAAAGCAGTTTTCTGATAAATTTCGTCTGACCATTCGATAAAACAAGGATCTCTTTATTATAATTTCAACATTAAACTGATCTAGGTATTGGAATTTTGCGAAATGAATGCGTTAATTATACTCACGGACTGGATTCTTCTTGATCGTAGAAACACTTACCTGTAAGAAAAAAAAATATTATTTTGAATAATCGAAAATATACATTGTATATTATTCGAAATATATGAAATGAAACTTTTACATTCTGATAGCAAATTCAATTAAATACAATTTTTGAAAACAGTGGTACCTCCTTTTTCTGAAGTATCCATATGCATAGTACTAGACTCTTTTGGATACAATGTAATAAGGAGGCCTGAGTTCAACTGCAGATTAGAAAAAACGATGACATATTTTTCAAGATTTCCTGTAAAAACTATCAATAAAAGATCATTTAAAATAAATTTTATTGTACTTTATCGATAACGCTATGCATCCATCTGCAGATACAAATGTAGGAATATGTTAAACTATATTATTCAGAGAAATAATGTTTCAAGTTGCTTCCAACGTTGCTGGTATTTGGAAGCTGTTTTTTAATTTTTTCGACCATCTTTTTCCAAAAATATTGTTTTCTTTGCAAGTTTGTACAAATCCCTTGAAGAAAGTTTGTCATAGTATTCTGAATATAATTTGAGTTGTCTATAGTTCACTTGCTTTTTGTACTCCATTCGCATAGATCATATCGTATTGCCTATAGCTAAGATTTTCGTTAAGCAGCCTTACTTCGTTCAATTATCCTATCGAAGGACACTTAACAGTGAAGTAGGCTGTTAATTAACGATTTCAGGTTAGAAATGGTCACACAGTATGTACACTGATGGTACCTAAAAAATACTAGAAAATACTTCTAACACTATGCACACCACTATTTACACCGTGAATGAGAGTGATAAAAAATAGAAAAATCTCTGTATTATATCATCAGTGAGGTGTAGTTATTTACAATAAGATAATAAATTCCAGTGGAGCATATCACTTCAAATTCATGAAAAAAATTCAAGAGAAAGAATATCATAATTGAAAGAGATGCAAAAAATATATTCAAAGACAGCTCGTAAAGAAATTTTCCCTGGAGGAAACCAGGATTTTTAGAAATGGTACTAAGTGATTATATCGAGGGTGCTGTGTTCCAATTTCAACCATGAACTGTGATGAAATATAAAAATTTTTTTGTATTGATAATTTAGCTGGACCATCAGTGATTATCTTAAGACACATGGCATTAACCATTATAAAAAGTAGTGTCTGAAAGAAAGCTTATATTTGGGACTGGGTAACTATTAGTGATAACAGACAAATTTCACGTTGATCACTTTGCTGATTTTTGTTGTTCAAAAATGAATAAAAACAAAAAAAATCCACGTCCTATTCCACACCACCAAATATTCAAATTCAACCTCGACCTCGAATGTCGAATTGCAAAGCGCTACTACAACAAGCACATGCCATTCACATAAATTAAGTTGAAATGAAGTAATTTGACATTTCATATTGAGTATATGTTGAGTATATGGATAGTTAAGAATAACGTCAATTTAGATTTAGATTGAAAACTCAACAAAAGTATAAGATGAATTAACCAATTTTGTTTGCTAGGACGTTAAATTATGATGATAATTTCCTTGAATTCATCATTAAGCTTTTTCGGCATTTTAAAAACTACATAATAAAATAACATCAAAGTTTTGACTTTTTACTTCTTCAACTTCATACAAAAATAATGTGGGAATCTTCCGAAGAGAGGAAGAAAGCAAATAAAGTGCGTTCTTCCTTTCTTTTTAATCTTTTCTAAAAATATATTCCTTTCATGTGTTTTTAATTAGATTTGAGAAGTTTATTTAGTGCCTGTTAGATTAGAACTCAAATGATTTATCTAATGATTTATCAATTAGAACCCTTGATTCGTGAACGATTATCATAATCATGATTAAAGGCAGTGTGCAACAAAATACTTTATATTCGATGTAATAAATATCAAATATCTGTTCTGAGTTGTAGTATAACTGAGTGTTAGATGTCACTTGTACATCAGATTTGGTGATGGATATATTCCTGTATTCTTATTTTGTATCCAGCCAACTGTTTTTCAGTGTGTCTTCATAAATTAATAATTTCAAAAATATTGCTAAAAATACGTTAAATGGATTTTTTAGATACTGTATTGATTCAAACGATAAGCTTATAATTTCAAATTTTTCATGCTTTATAACTAAAAGTATTTTTCAACATTTAGAATCCAAATAGGCAGGTAACTTTTCCAAGTAAAAAGTAGTAAAATAAAGTAACCATACTGAGACAAAAGAAATCCTCAGAATCCGATATAATCTCTAAAAACCACAATAAAACAACCGCAACTTCTAACAGACATCCGAGAATGCCGTTAATGTTTCGCTAGATGCGTGATTTAGGAGTAACAGTTTTTTCTCTCTCTCTCTCTCTTGCAGATAATCAGATTGCATGAGATAATCCTTGTCTGACTTTTGTCGGATGTCTCTGCAGCCATATCATGTGCTTTTCAGAGGAATAACCGCGAATAAGCATTATCCTTTGTGTGACTGGATATTCCATTTTAGTTTTGTTCGAAGTTAGAACACTTATGAGGCTTATGACCTCAACCGTCGTGAGACATGGGCTTTTCTGGAGGTGGTTGAATGATGCTAATGATGAGGTTAGACGGTATCAAGTTTTAGTCAGTATGTTAGAATTTATTTCAATATATTCTCATCAACAGCGTGTCAATAAAGTAAGGCATAAATTCATTAGGATACAGTACGATGAATGACTGAGGTATTTCTTTATTACAAAAAATGTCGTCTATTAAACTGTTGTAAACGACTTTGGTCGAACTGAATTCTGCGACAATTTGATGAAAAAAAAATATAAATAACAATTTCATCTCTGATGTTTTATTTTCAAAAACGCTGGTATTTAGCGAAACATAATTTATTGCCCATTTTTTTATTGACAAAAACATTGTGTCTGGTTTCCTTGAAAAACATATCAATTGTTGAGCTTATTTCCGATTTTCAAAAAATCGTTTCCTTAGAATCCTTAGATAATAGGTCCTGGTTTCAACAGAATGACTTACCAGTACATTTTACTGCATCTTTGGAGGTATTCTAAATTATGGTTACCTGTAGTATATAAATATTAATGTAAGAAAAACTTGAAGTATAAATCACTTGAAAAAACCAAACATGTGATATATTTTTCAAATAAAGTTTGTGAAGATTAAATCGTGAGGTGTAGTTTTTGAAAGAAGTGACAATATTGTCACCTTAAAGACTGATATAGGCAGAAAGTTCACATTGATTAGTTGTGCTAAGACGTCACAGACGAATTCAATGCCCGGTAAGGGGATTTTCTACCGGTCAGTGAAGATCACTTTGAACATTTATATCGATTATTGAAGTGACAACTTCTTAAGGGAGGGTAAACCACTTCATTACGTAACGAATTACGCATACGCATACGTCAGCGAAAAGCAGGCTCCTCCTCTCTCGTCGGACAAACGCTCAGTGTTTAGTGTGCGTTATACATATACTGTTAACGGTATTATAGACATATTTATATTCATATTATTTTATTATGTGAAACGTAGCTTAAATATGATAATACCAATTTTGTGTATATACATTATTATTATCATTATTTATTCCTACAAAAGTAAGAATTGGCTTGTGGTAGCTATAATATATGAACATACACAAAATAATGAATAATTGTTATAATATATATATTATATTGATATACATAATTCCTGAGTATTTTTTTTAATAACCTAAACTTTTCTCAAGTTGAACAATTTTAATATTGAATAGTTCAACTTAGATCAGTATCAGTTATCACTTGTATCGGGCGTCCCAAAACGGATACCTTTTTTTTCGTTAACTTTTGGTAGTGTATCTAGTAGATTCATACACTATTTTTTATTTTTAATCCTTGTATATGATACTTATGATGCACTGTTTGGAACCTTTGGTGTAGTAATGAATATTACTAGAGTTTTTTCCCAACACCAAATCGTTATTTTCAACACCTCGACACGGGTTTCGATCACCAAGTGATCATCTTCAAGAGGAAAATGTCGTGTCGAGGTGTTCAAAATAACGATTTGGTGTTGGAGAAACACTCCAGTAATATTCGTATATGATAGTTTGCACAAAATACAGAACATAAAACGTTTTCATTAAATTTTCCGAACACCAATTTGGTGTAACTTGTGATGCATACTGTGATGGAAATGGCATAGCAAGGTTACTCCGAAAATTAAAGAACAATTAGGGTGTTTCGATCGAAACGCTTTGTGACAAAGTTATCACCTCATTCCGTATATCAAATTATTATTTGAAAAACATTGAATGAATTGTAGAAAGAGGAAAAGCCAGTTTAGACAATTGAACTTGGTTTTTTCATCAGAAAATGTGAAAATGTCAATGATAACGGTAGTTGAATGAATCGTTCAGTATAACTTTTGAAAATTTTTTAAAATTTTTATTTTTATTTAAGTAACTGTGAAGTGTTGTTCATAACTTTTCTGAAAAAGGGGTCTTAAAATAACAATTCATTGCCAACGTTTTGAATTTAATTAAATTCTTCTTCAGGACTCACAAAGTAGTTACTTCGTGTTGATAATATAAATATTTTAAAAACAATCAGACATATTAGATACATATTCAAAAAATAAAATACATTGCAACAGACAAACGACAATACAAATCGACATGAAACAAACAACATGAAACCAACTCTTAATATATGATTGCCGAGTCTCTCCAACGTAAATACAGTGAAGTATTTCAAGAAAGATTTTCGTTCGGTGATCATAAATCAAACATATACCATGATGAATAACTGATTCATTAAACAAATGAAGTGTTTTCAATTTCAGGGTTAAAAAGGAACTAATAATTTTGCGTTGATGGCAGATTGATTTCTTTGTTTGGGCGCACTACTCTTCCAACAAAGGTATCGTTTTTGCCACGCGTTGCCTTTGTCTATTTCAGCTGATGTAAGATGCGGTTCAAGGCAAGTATCAAACAAAGGCAGTAAGTTATTCAGTAGCGACGTTAAGATTATGAACGGGTGTAAATTAACAGTAAAATATGTGTAAAAGCAATGAGATGAAATGGTTGCGAAAAGATCATGCTAATATATTGGTTTCATGACTTGGCATAATTTCAACATTATATCTTTACTTCTATGATACAAATTTTAGATCAATTTTACAACTTTCATGCATTTCATGATATCCATGATATTCATCAAAAAAAGATATGGGTATAAAGAAAAATTACCTTTCAGAAAATTTAAAGTATTTATTCTACAGCACAATATACACGTTCAAGAGACTAATTTGAACATTGGTGCTCCTGTCAAGCGTTATCTACATCAATATTTTTTACAGGTAATTATAATTTTCCTAAATTGATAATTTTCAATTATTTTGCATTAACCCTCAGAATTTTCATTTTGAAAAAAGTTTTTGAATTTCCTTTCTGTTACCGAATCGAAAATTCTTCGGCCTATTCTCACATGGTGCAAAATATACTAATGTGGAGTACCTACTTCTGTTAGTACAAGACTCGTGTTTATTTTACAAAAAACAGTTATCAGGATCATATTTGGCATTGTACCAAGAGATAGCTGTAGAGCCTTATTTTCAAAACATCAAATATTAACTTTATTCTGCATCTATATTTATAACGCTCTGTTTCATGTGAGATACAAAATAGTCAGTCATCCATGATTACACACACGAACTAAACACTTAACCACCACAAAACACAAAACGTCCACATTCAAGGAATCTCTTTGATATACTGGCACTATGCTTTTTGATTCATTGCCACAGGATGTCAAAGACCTACACATAGTATCTTTCAAAAACCATACAAAGAATTATTGACGAACGGGAAATATTAAAGCTTGGATGAGTTTCTGCAATTTTGTTCTGAAAGTTGAATAGAAACTTCTACTACTTACACAAAAGCTCAATCGATCAAAGTGCGTGCAATCCCATAGTTTTCAATTTTTTTTCAGACAAACAATTGTAAAACAATTTAAGATGGAATTCCTGGACACATTTTATCTGATTAAATTTGGTATGTTCGGAATATAATCCTTGATAATTTTCTCAATGCATACTAACTATGAAACGATGGCTAAGCAGCGTTTACATAGTTTTATAGCGAGTGAATACAAAAAAGATATTTAGGAAATGGAGAAAAGAGAAATGAAACTTTCTATGTTTTTTACCACTTTTATTTGTATCTAACGTTACTGCAATTTCTTCCTATAAGGACATTTTTGAATTTATACATTAAACTAACAATGGTTTATTACATTAGCATTTATATAGCACGCCTGTAAGTAATAATATAGTTACTTGGCTTGATTGGGTACCTGAAACATAGAAAACATAGAAAGTTTCATTTCTCTTTTCTTCATTATGATTTCCTACTACATGGCTACATCCATCAATTTATATTTAAGAAAACGAGACGTGATGAACTAATGCTGCTGTCAGGAGCACATAATGTCATTCGGTATGGTCATTCCACCATTTCTGTTGAATTATTAAAATGGATGGCAATGTACGTCCCTAAACTGATTATATTGATGACATGTTGTATGTTGTAGACATCAAGGGCAGGTTTCATATTCGTTACATTTAAAAGCTTTCCAAATGTTTTGTGGGTCTGTCAAGTATATTGTATTATAGAACTAGACTAAACTAGAGAATTGAAATGAAGATAGTCTTTTGAAAATGTTGTTATTATTAAAACATGAAACATGGTCATTCAAAAATACAAGTATTTTCTATAATGTTATCCCATTTGGAAGAGTATTTCCAGTACCAATTGGAACAGCACAGAGAGAAGGAATTCCTGCCTCGACATAGGCGTCGGCATATTATTTTTCAGTGGTAGTTTTTCAGTTACTAATTTCTAAAATCATAACAATTGATCACCCCATGAAAAAGTTATCTCAACTGAATTTTTCAACCATGGGTAATTATGAAAAACTTCGAAATTTAAGGTAGTTCATTTCCGAGTCGAAAACTCTAAAATACAATGAAAACATAAATAATCACACCGAATTCTCGCCAAATGAAGTCCACATCTGACCAAAAAACTTTAGGTATATGAACAGCTAACCCTTGTCTTTAGATTCAGTATCAATTTGCTTCTCCTGCAGATGCTAACCTTGTTAG
>WOGN01004562.1:0-13980 GCA_015342105.1 Leptinotarsa texana | reverse complement strand
TCAAAACTATAAGCAGTGATCCCAGTTCGGTTGACGGACTATGTACAGCCTTCGATCAACTGCAGACATTGCTAACGAACTACCCCGTTCTGCAAGCTATGCTGATGGTGAACACCCCTCCAGCCAAGATGAACTAAAAACGCCTCAAAGGCCTCGGTATGGGGTGAGATTATAACAAATCTCGAGGCCATATGCATCACCAGCAAACCATCCCACCAAGAGGGATAGAACATTTTTCTTTGTGAAAAATATTTTGATTTTACGTAGTAACTTATCGGGATGAACTAAAAAGTTTGCCCTTTCTACACTTGTATAAAGTTCTCCATTATAATTTTTATAATTTTCATATTGTGGCAGGTAAAAATACCCCAAAAAGTCTATGAAAACATATAAATTTTACTTTCTATTTTGAACTATATACTTACATTTTACGGATACATATTTACATTTGATTTTTATATATATGATACTATGGATTGTACCACAAGTTATCGCACTCATCGCTTTGTCAATAAGGACTAGTTCTTGGACAAGCACAGTTTTGATTGAGTAATTGATTGATATGTTTATTTTTCCTCTGACAATAATGTTCATTTGATTTGATTTGATAATCACTGCTACCGAAACTGTTATCAGTGTATATGTATTTTTGATTGGTTATTTGGTTATTTTTAATGACTTACTGAAGATGTGCCCCATTGATGAATTTGTACTCTTTTTTTTCCATTAGATAAAGTTTCTGACCAAGTGGACGGAACATCAGAAAATCTTGCGAAACGTTGGAACTCCATGGTTGAATCAGAAACAAGACATAATAGAGAAACACCTACTGTTACACTTTCCCAGCCGACGATCAGTAACAGTCGCTTGTCTATAATGCAGGCTGTAGACTGCCTACGAAACACCACAAAGAACCAACTATGCTTCTCACAACCCACACACAACGATGATCTTATGTTACAATTCACTGAAAGTCCTGTTACCAGAGACAATTTCCATAATATGGTCAAGAGAATGACTAGATTCTATGTAAAAACCAATTTTGAAAAATCATTGGAGAGCTTGTGCTCTGCTTTGGATTCATTGCATTACACATGGAATGCTGCTTTCAAGGGTGCCGTAAGTAGAACTTTTGATATTTTTATTTTCTTTTATATTGTAAATATGTTTTTTCAGTTAGGTGGGTTATAGAAAATATTGTTTATTTAAAGATATTTTGTTTTGCATCAGATAATTTTAACCATATGAGTTGAACATTTTCATAAGATAATAGAATAATTATTTATATTTGAAACAATCTGCCTTATGTCCAAAAATGCAATCTTGTTCAATAAGTCATCCAGGACTGCCTATAATTCAAGACAAAGAAACTATTTTGAAGTATCGTTGCCTTATTTGACTCTAGTAGAATATTCAAGTACTTATAAGGGACTTGAAATATGTACACACTTTCTAGATAATGGGAGAATAAATAATCGTAATATACTAAAAAAATTCAAATAATTCATTATAGCATAGCAGAGATGCCTAATAGATTCAATTAAGTGGAACTTAATTGAATCTATTGTGTGTAATAATTGTGAATTATATGATGTTGACTTTGTTCTTCCTAAAGAAAATTCAAATAATATCAGACTGTCAAAAACTACTGGGGAGTTATCAGCATCCCTAAAGAAATCATTAGTGAACTTTTAAAGACACTCCGGGCTCCATGATAGTTATGGTAGAACTGCAGCTTGTAGAAATCTATCGGGAAAACAAACCGCAGCTAACAGAAAACCTCATAATACAAAGAATAAAATAGGCCATTGAAAGTTTTCATTTCCCTTATCTCTACAACCAAAGTCAGTTCATCCTAGACCATATTTCAAAGGTATGAAGGAAATCTGTTATGAGATGAGTAAATGTCAAATCATAGTCTTAACAGCCCACAAACCTCATATTTTTTTTTTGAAATAATGGAGAAAATTACATATTAATATGTACTCATAAGAATTGAATCTGCAATAGATAAATAGCCAGCAATTTGGGAAAATCCTCACAAATCTACAATCAGTGTTTACAGTGAAGATATTGATAAAAAATGGCTCATTGTGTTTTCATTAATGTAAAGGGTTATATAGCCCACTATAGAATAGGGAAAGAAATATATTACCTTTACTATGGTTACTGTTTGGCAACAACCTGACAAGCATATTGAAGTTTTCTTAAAACTCGGGTATAATAAATTTTCAATTGAAACTTATCTTACTTGAACCAAACATTCAATCATAAATTGATTTCCATCTTGTCAATAGCTTTCTCTCTAAAATAGTAATTGGGTTCATATGATTGCAAAATAACATGATAACAAGCATTGAAACATTAACCAAAGAAAATGAATGACCATGAATTCAAAATGGTTTGAAAAATATAAAGCTAATATGAAATTTATTGGTTATTATAAAACTACTGAAATCTGCTTTGATCTTTGCAAAGTGAGAGTCAAATCAATAGTAAATAGTAAGGTTGTAAGAAACACAATTGATTTCGGTAAGCTTGCTTTATCACCAGGAATTCAAGGTGGATGGAATCTGAAACCTGTTTACCTTTTTTATTTATCATATCTTGAAAAATTTGAAAGTTTCGAAAAGCGAGGGTTCTCATTTTACTATTTTTAATTAATTACAGTATATAAAGTTAAACCATCTTGTTAGATCGTTTGACATTCTTCAAACCACCCCTTCACTGTTATAGATTGTGGAACAGACTTCTAGGGAGTTTATTGAAACGAATATGAGTTACAGCAATTCAAATCCAAAGTAAATCGCCACATTCGTAATGCTCCGTCCTCATAAAAATCTTGGTATTATTAGTGCATCTCCATAAAAAAAGAATATTTGAAACTAGAAGTTTATGATTGTATCAAAAATAACAGTTCAGTTTCTGAAACAATTCATTTTAGAAAACATGTCATTTTAGAAAACATTTCATTTTTCATTAAACTTACAAAACTCTTGGAACATAGTTAGTCAATGTGATATTTGAAATTGGAGGTCTAATATAAATAGTTGTCTATATTCATGTTATATGGCGGTATGTTATTTTAAGTCAGACTTTCTACTCTAGGGAGCCTTTTTTACAATTACAAGTTATTTTCCACTGTAAATCTAGTATGGTGGACTCCCTCAGATGGTGTACCTGTTTTTTATGAATCGCATGATATGCGTATCAAATGGATGGATTTGCTGAAAAGAATACCAAAAATAAAATGATATCACTTTGAATCCAATTTGGCGAATTTCCAAAGATGGTGGATTTTGTATTTTCACGCCCTCATGATATGAAGTCCGATATACCAATTTTAATGCGTTATAACTCGTCAAATGTTAGGGAAGGTTTGGTGGTTCTCAAATAAATATTGTAGGGACTAACCATGTAACAATGATGCATTAAATGAAATGAACACAGAAACATCTCCAGTGATGAATAAAAAATTAATTAGTTTCAAGCTTTTATTTACACGGTGTAAAAAAATGAACTGAATTAAATCCTTTGCCAGGTATCTTGCATAAATGTCTGTCGGATATAATTCAGTATCCAGCGTGGTATTAGTCTGAGAAGTAGTTGTTTTCCGGTAGGCATTTACTAAAACTTACGGTGTAGGTAGTTGGGACAGATGAATATTCCGAGAATTTTTTTTCAAACATTTATTTCTAGTATGTATGTATCTCTCCTCGTTACAGTCATCAGAACGGTTTTATCTTTGTTTGAGTATTGGTAAATAGGATTTTTCTTCCCCGCTTGGGGCTTTGTTCATGAAATGAAGTTGTTACTAGTTACCAATCTTTCTCTTAGACCAAAGTTTCATACATGCAGTTGAGTCGCTTTGTTCGAAAGTTCAAAACACTTTTTTTTTGTTTTTTTTATTTATGAAGACGTGGTCTACAAAATCATGTGTTGCAAGAAAGCCAGTTTTCAATAATTTTTCTGATTCCTTAGTTTCTGAATTAATCAGAGAAACAGTTTTGAGTTTCAAATGTTCAACAGTAACTTTATTGTATTCAAACAACTTCATCAATTATTTCAGGTATCTGTAACTACAGTGGATGAGCATAAAAATCCCCTGACGTTCAAGGCTAATATTTACGATATGGATGGAAAAATTCTATTAGACTTCCGATTATCCAAAGGCTGTGGTTTAGAGTTTAAGAAAAAATTTCTCAAGATAAAGAAATACCTAGAAGACATTATTGGAGACTGTTCTGATTTGTAAATAGTTATTGACTTGTATCAAACTCTTGAAATGTTTTCTGATATAGGAAGTTACCGTATTAAATGTTTTGTGTTATTGTTTCACTTGAAGTGATTTGTTGACTGTTCAAAAATTGTTTATATTTGATACCAATAAATTAATTTTTCATAACATTTTCTTTATTTATCTAATAACTTTTTCATTTAGAATTGATTTAATTAAATAAATAAATAAAAAGTTGAGCATCACTGAAAATAAGGACAATCTTTGTGAGTATCGGTCTGGACACAAAAAGTTCCATGAATCCTGAAAATTATAAAGTATTACATTGGGAAATAATAATTATTGTATACGAACCCAAATGGTGTATCTTCTCCCATAGGTATAGGTTTTCCTGGCAAATAACCCCAATTTGAAGTTTTCTTTGGGCAACTAGCTATACATGGCCTTCCTATGATTGAGTTTCCATATCGGACGGTCTGGGCAAAGTAACAAGCACTTTGGAAGTGGCTACATCGTGCTCTACCTGAAATTATATTCCACTACATGAGAAACCAACATTAGAACTTTCCTAAATGTGATACATTCCCTGATGTGTCATGCAGAATCTACTGTAAAGAGAATAAAGTTTCTGTACACCAAAGATGTCTATCACCCATATCTAAAATTTTGAAAATTGAAACCAACATCGAGAAGACCTGCCTGTTAACTTCAACATGAATATTTTCGAAATATCCTAGATCTTAGATGAACCACTCGAAAAGTTAATGCAAAATATAGTTTATTCTCTTTTGAAGTTTTTTTTATTGACAAAATCTATAAAATTGAAATACAAAAGACATTCAGATATATTGAAATTAACAGTGGATTGAACATTGCTAGTAGCACACTGCAAATTCAGTAATTATAATCAAACTGACAAATTTCTGAAGAAGACTTCTGTTGGAAAAAAATATATAGTATTATATTCAACACCAGTTTTGCCAGGCATAATACAAACACATAGCAGTAGATAATTAAGGTAAACTCTTGAATGCTATATATTGGGATGGTATTATGTATTACATGTGTAGTATATTTAATTCCTTGTTGGAAGGCCCTATTATAGTGTGGACGTATTTTACTAAGGCTCTATCGATTAATTGACATGTAGCTTTATGTAAATAAGTTATTGAAATTAATATGAAATGGCTATCAATGTTCATTACGTACCATTATTTATTTACATTTTCTCAATATTCATGTACTTATATTTATATCTGTTCAGCTGGGCTCAATATTGTTCTGGGCATATACTCTGTCTCTAAGTATTATTTTATAGCTTATATTTGTTAATTTAATGTCCCTTATAAACGTTTTACTTTATTAGACTTTGCCAATAAGATGTTCAGATCTGGGTAATAAAGCATATTATGATTTGATAATTTTACAACATAAACAAGTCAAATAACACATTTCAAAACACTAAAAGAAAATCTTTTCAGGTGTCTCAAAGGTGCGAAATCGTTTTTTTTTCTCATAAAAGAGGACGTATACCTCTCCAGTCACAGGCCATTTTGATGCAATTGTATCTAATTCATCTAGAGGAAATTTGATGGCAACATTCAACTTGCCTCTGAATCTTTCCGTTAGAGAGAATCTTTTAAAATTAATTACTGAAATCCCAGAAAGAATCGAAGGTTACTAATGAGTGTCAACAAAATCATATACAATGTTAGAGTTACTTATACCTACTAAAGTATCTCAGCCATGACTTTTGTGCTTTTTCGCTGTCGCTCAATTTTTTGTCAATCTCCGTTAAGATCGGTTTAGGTTTTTCAACAACTCTATTAACGTCATCATATAAACTCTTGGGCGACTTGATGCGCATAACCCATGAATCGGGGGGCAAAACTCCGAATCTGAATTTTAAGGAGACTATGTTGACTCCTCTATCAGATGAATCTTCTGACCACAATTCCTTGATAACTTCTGTGAAAGCTTTGGGTAAAGCATCATCCATACTAGAAATACTAGTATTGATATATTTTATGTATTCGTCCTTTTCAAATATTCCAGTGATCATCTCTTGTTTGATAAACATTGGATTACACTTTTCATGAAACAGATGTTGCTAATATTTTTCAACCCATTAAGCCCAAGGGTTTTGACTAGAATGTATCGCTGGTCTAATTTTGTTGCATCTGTTGATACATTCGTCACTGCTGTTTTCTTCCGAGAATCACCATCATTAGACCAGTGGGATGAGGAATTTGAAGTTAAACTGCATGAAATTGAATTGGATGGATTTATGGTAGATTTTTCGAGTTTGTGAGACAATGATAATTCCAGAGCTTGTTCAAATGTCTCTGTATCTTCAAAGAAAATCGAGACATGGTCGACTCGCTTAATCTATTTTGGGTGAATCACAGGAAATTTTGATTTGATTTTTCGGTTCAGGAATATTTCATCTAATTTTTGAAAGGAGGACGAAAGAGTACCCAATACTGATGTGGCAATGCCCCTTTGAATGGCGTTACTGATTTTTTGAATAAAAAATGAATATGCTCGGTTGTCATCGATACAGTTCATCATTCTTCTTTCAATTCCTTTCAACAATTTAGAAGCATGAGATCCAAAAACACCACAGGTTTCAATTGCAACAGGAAAGAAACAGTAGGAACTTAGCAAAGTGGAGTACATCCGAAATTTTGATTTTTCTGCAATCATAACAGCTGCACCATTGGAATTAGATTTTGCACCTGGAACTGTGTCTACGCTGGTGAAATCCCAAAGCAGATGTGTCCCAAATTTCCAAGGAATTAGACTCATCCCGTCTGGACGCTTTCAATCATCTCGACAGACACCAAGGGGTTCAAGAACTGAAGGAACCTCTGCAGTGGCTAGAGCTCTTTTTATAAAATCATTAATGAAATGATGTCTCGAAAATCGGCGAAGTCACATCTACACTTATGACTAACACAAATTGGGGCATCCAACCGAACCTATCGATATCGAAAAGATGCATCATCTAATTGGGTACCCAGGCACCAGATTCTTTTGATATAACAGCTTTGAGTCTAGCCATTTGAATATGGGAACGTTCAGCTGATTCAAGAAGTTAATTATAAACTAAATTAATCACTGGATAATCCCAGGCTTTCTGACACTTTTTATTTTCGAGAAGGGTATTTTTCGTTTGAGATAACGATTTATTTTCACCATCCAAGAAATAGGTATGCATCAAATATTTCAAAGATTTGGGAAGAATGGAGATGATTAATTGAGGGGAACTGTTATAAGGGGAAAAAAATCTGGCAGTGAGAGGGACGAGGCTAATCAAATGCATAAACCACCAGAGTTAACTGGAGTAGTTGGCTCCAAGTGATATTTTCGAATTTATTATTGGTAATTTTTTGTAAAGATTAGCGTAGGGTAAAGTCGAATTTTTGTAACTTCTTTTGACACATCCAAGTTGGACTGCATCTCAAAGTATATAATACTTTTTTGAGAAGCTGTTTCATGTGAAAGTCCCATCTCATATGTCAATCTATCGTGACACCAAGGTATTTCACCGATATTTCTGAAGGGATTTCTTCAAAAGTTTAGTCCGTTTTAATGAATCTACTTCAAACTGTAATATCTCGGTGAATACTCATTCAATTCATTCAAAATAACTGGCTTTTGCCAACGTAACACAAGTCGACTAATTCTGTTAGCATAAAAACTGCGTGCTCGGGATTTGATGAAGCAGATGGAGGCCGTTTGTGCCCGGTCTTGATTGGGAAAGGTTCTACCGTTCGTTCAATTTTCGAACCGTAATTTGTGAAACGTGCGGACGGGCGTTGTCGTAGATAGGACCTCTTCATTTCGTCGATTTCCTCGAATTAGAATTCTGCTGTGATGGTTTGGCCCAGTTGCGGAAAACTGTAGTGAATCACATCAGCTACTGACTACCATATAGTAATCATGGTCTTTTTTGGTGGGTTTTCGTCTTTTGGAAGTGCCTAGGTTTCCAACCACTGACCTGAATGTCTCCTGTTGTCGTAGAGGACCCACTTTTCATCACACGTGACAATCCGATCCAATAAGGATCGTTTTGGTTGCGTGTCAATTTCTGTCGATCGTTCAAATCGTGGGGCAACCACTTTTCGAGTTTTTGGCCTTTCCAATACGTTTGAAACCATCAAAAACCGCTTAGGAGCTGATGCCTAGTTCTTCCGCTATCCCACGCACTGTTTGTGATGGGTAAGTCTACACCAGCATCCTCATCCTGAATTACTATACGTCGACCACTTCGGGGCTCATCTTCGAGGCTAAAATCTCCGGAACGAAATTTCGCAAACCAACACTATCATTACAAAATGCCTGGTTAATTTTTCAGTCTGTTTTGGCAGCGCTTTGGTTCAAATTGAATTTGTAGAGAAAATTTTTCCGAAAATCGCTTAACATCATATAGTAAGTAATAAGCTGAAAAGAGACAAAAAATTAAAATTTGGAAATACTCTATCAATCAGCACATGCCATGACACAGGAGAATAAGTATTTATTAAGATATGGATTTACAAAAAACATGACATTAGAACGGAATAACCTTTTGAAACAACCCAATAGATATCACGTATAATCATCTCCATATGTTTTCTCCATAGAACAGCATACATATTTATCATTAGCAGTCAGGAAATGTTTGATAGCTGATAGTTGCTAAGTGTAATTTGAACATTTTGTGTCATACATCGGCTAAGTGATGTCTGTTGATTAATAAGTAATTAGATCATGCAGCTTTAAGTATTAACAAAAAATAAACAAGAAATTGGAAACACCAGAGCTCGAAGAATCTAGAATTGTTGCTACAGAAATGAAAGTAAGTGCTGGAAAAAAAGTAGGTAACCGAGATGTTTTTTTTGTTTTTGCAGTTTTGGGAAATGAATATCTCTAAAATGAAAGGAGAGAATGAATGAGAAATCATTCAGGAAAACTTCAGGTAGGTGGGAAAAAGTAAGAAAAACAAAAACCCTATCATTTGAAAAAAATCACAATGTTGAAAAGTAAGATCTTGTTGATTCTTAGCGCGCACAAGTTTCGAGGGTTGTCATTAAAATTCGGACATAGAATTTCCAAACCCTAAGATTGTAGTTTAAAATATTGAACCAAAACAAGTAAGCTCCCCAAATACCATGTATTAAACATATTGAACATTTCATAGTAGGGAATTATATCGACGCCTAGATTTGAATGGTCTCTACCAAACTATTGAATCAGACTTGCTACATCTTCTTGATACAGCTCAAGATATTTAAGGCATATCTTATTGAGACAGATGATTTCTGATAATCAATCCCTCTATAGATCAAAAACAAATTCATTTGTCTTGCTTCACAATTTTTTTGGTAAATTCGAAATCGAAAACTTTTGTTAACAGAATATAACTTTACTAATAATAATAATAGTAATATTTATTTCGCTTGTTAAAAAGTAAGCAATAGTAAATAAATAATATTCTCATACAGAAACAAGGAGAACCTCAATTATAAACATTAAAAAAATACAAGTATATACACCTATAGGTTCCAATCAGTTATATCACAGAGTTAAGGAATAGTTGGGATTAGTTGAAAATTACTAAATGAAATTTTTTCGTTGTGGAATTTTCTCTCCATAAGATTTCTTTCCTTCAGTAGGCTATGGATGATCTACTTGGTTGAAGGTGAATTTGCTCATGTTCTTATACTTATGATGCACTGTTTGGAACCTTTGGTGTAGTAATGAATATTACTGGAGTTTTTTCCCAACACCAAATCGTCATTTTTAACACCTCGACACGTGTTTCGATCACCAAGTGTTCATCTTCAAAGAGGAAGATTAAAACTAGAAACTGATGCGAGCTAACCCTATTTATGCTATAAAGGTAACCCATACAGGTTACCTGTATGGTGTTACGTGTCGAGGTGTTAAAAATAAAGATTTGCTGTTGGGGAAAAACTCCAGTAATATTTATGTTCTTATACACAAAGATACATAATTCGTACTTAGAGAAATTCGCCGCTGTTAGTACTTTCAATTCCCTAAATGAATTTGTACACGACTCTCGTCAACCTAATTGGTGAATTATTTTGATTGTTAAACTGTGTGTCGCAAATGATTATACTGTAATATAGTTGAATACGAAAGAAAAATGTGTTGAGTGATAACTTTTATTTCATAAAAATTGGTAACTTCTTCATAGAATAAACATCAACATCTAAACACTTCTACAGGGCAGTTCAAAACAGAGCTAACCGAAAATCAACTATCACAAATTTTCTCCTGGATCTTCGATATCCAATTGTCCCAAATGCTCCACCAAAATGGCTACAGTAACACACTTCGTTAGTGTTGTCAAATATTCTCGTAATGGAAAATATTTGAAAACTATTCTTCTATATCAAATATCTAATGTGTTTTCGGCAAGTTGAACCGTGCTTTGATTGTCGATGAAATTAGGAAAATAATCACCAAAAAATTGTTCCTTGGATATTTCATGAGCACATTTCTTCAGAAAAATTAGTCCTTTGGCTGCTTCACTCAAGGCGATAAATGTTTCATTGTATCCCCAATTTGCATCACTATAGGCTTCTGTAATTTTACCAATCTTGAAATATTCTAATTCTTATTCTCCTGTTCTATTTAAATATCGAAGAATTTGTTTCATACCTACTCTTCCAATAATGCCAATAATGATTGAACTGGCTTATGAATGGGGCGGGGAATAAATTCTAAATCCATTCTTGTCAAAACTGACAAAGATACCTAAAAGACTTTCAATAACTCTCTGATATAATTTTTCACCTTCCTCGTTTAAAGTTTCATCATCATTAATTTTAAATTTTTTTCTACAGGTAGAGGAGTATATACTTTTTTCACCTCCAACATATTAAATTCTATTAACACTTCGGATGGCATATCCTTTAAAACTGTCTATTATTTCATTCCATATCAGTTCCGGTTGATACAATCCATATACAGTGCATTCCATTTGAAACGAACCATACTGAATAACTTTTGTTACAATGATTTTCATGAAAAATAAAAATACGTCAACAGTATTATACAGGGGGACATATTTTGACATATTCACATTTGATGTTACTTCCCCTATCGCACCCCAGAGCATGTCACATTTTTTTAAAATGGATCACCCTATATTGTTTCCCATTATCAGATGATCCATGATGAGCAGACTTCAACAAAGTATAAAACATATGGTCTGAAGCTCATGGTTCGAGAGCTACAAATTATTTCAGTTGAAAACGAGCCACCCTGAATAAGTTTCGAAACAATGATTTGCAGGAGAAATTGAAAAAACAGTTCAAAAATTATACAGGAGGCCACATTTTGAAATATTCCTTCTAGAAACAAATACGGAAGCAATAAATCAGAAAAAGATATTTTTTATTAATTATTGTATCAAAATCTGACGACTGAACAATGAGAAGAAAATTTTCTGTAGGAAATGTTCAAAAACGTTTCCACCAACGGTACAAACGAGCTTCCATTGCCGCCCTCACGTGGTTGAGAATCTCGGGAGTTATTTCTCTGCAATGCCTCATGATATTCTCTCTCAAATATTTTAATGTTGTTGATTCTATCTTATACACTTCAGACTTCAACTAACCCCATAGAAATAAATCTACAGGAGTGAGATCCGGAAACTTTTGTGGCCATTCTGCAGGAACTCTTCTGCCAATCCAGTGACTATGAAAATGATCATCCAAAAATTGTTGCACTGGAGCTTCATAATGAGAAGGTGCATCATCCTGCTGAAAAACTATTTCATTTTCGAATAAATTGATATCCTCCTCAATTACCCTATTGATACACGGTATTATTCGATTCTCCAACATATCCAAATATTTATCATTAGTCAAATTATCATCGATAAAAAAAGGTCCTATGATGTGGTCAGCTGAAATTCCTGCCCAAACATTCAGGTTTTGAGGTCGTTGGATATGAACTTGATGGTATAAATGAGGATTTGTATCACTCCAATATCGACAATTTTGCCGATTCACCTCTCCATTTAAACTAAACGTACATTGATCCGAAAAATAAATTTTATACAAGAAATTCTGATGCAAGTATGGGGGCGACAGCTGATTAACGGAAAAACAGATTTTTAAACAGAAGTTGTCCGTTCAATGAGACTTTCATAAAACTCGATACGTTTATCGAAATCATCTTCGTTCAATTCATGAACTAGTCTAATCTTATATGGATGAACTTTGTACTTATGAAGAATCCTGAAAAAATTTGTACGACTGATTCCTGATTCTCGAGATAACTTAGTAAGAGATTGCGAATTTTCCATTAGTCCAACGTGCCCTAAAACTGCAGTACAAATAGCTTCATCGTTAACAACTCTGTTATGCTTTTTATTGTTAATAGATCCAATTCACATAAATTTGTTCAATAATTCCAAAACGTATGTATTTGTGTCGTATATGTCTTCCTGGATGATTATCATTGAATATAGGGGCAGCAGCTCTAGCACTATTTCCATTATTTTAGTACAAATTCATTATTTCAATCCGTTCTCAAAGCGTATAAAGCATTGCTTGTTGAAAATTCATAACGTATGTTGAATAATGACGACGACAATTTTTGAATAATGATTCACGAATCAATTGTAATTTGCAGTAATACACAGAGGTATTATACTCATATTCAGTAAAAAATAATACTTATAAATTACATGAACATCCCCTAACATTCTCAACGTAGAAATTTAAGTCGCGCTTTAGTCTACTTTTTCTTATAATTAATTTCAGGCTGAAATTGTGGGAATTCCCAGAAAGCGGAGAAGTGTACCCTTGATAATTCTTCCGCAAGGCAATTTTGGCTAGACACCGTATAGGCGTAACAAAGCTGTGGCATTTCCACTTTTTGTGCCTCGTTCTTTTATTAATCCGATTTCTTTCAGGTTATCTGAGGGTCAGTGGGTCGGTTAAGATTATATACGATTAAAGGTGCCATTTGAACACTTGTACTTATTTTGTAAAGGAAATGAGTAAATGAGTGGTGCAATGTTACGACGATTTTTTTGAACATTTTTCTTTCGAGCAATGGAAATCTCGTTGTGAATGAACAAATGGATTTGAGGACGATTTCATGTCAGATGAACCCATAGTAGACATCACCGTGTATGATATCATTATTGATTTACGTGATGAGGATGGCGACACTGTATTAGAAGAGGAATATGGGAAAGAAAGGTTTAATTTAAAAAAAATGAATGAATAAATTTCAGTACGATGTTATCAATGACATGAGTAGATTACGAACTTATTTCGTGACATAATAATAATAATAATAATAATATCGTTTATTATGCATGAAAATACATTTATACATAAAAGGAAATGGGTTAACCAAAGGTTATCTTCCACCCTCCCCAAAAATTATACAGTAAGTATAAGAAAAAAATTGTAAATATACTTATTTAATATAACAATGATAGAGAAGAGAAAAAATAATACATCATCTAGTTGCTGATAACTCTTAATTTTCTTAAAATTATTTGAGTCAATTTAACAATTTCATTGCACTACCGTACAATGAATTTCAAATATTTCAAATTAGCACTGAACGGTAACCATCCGTGATTTTATTTCTTTCTTAAATTGATGAACATTATGATTTCAAAGGGGTAAAATTTCATTCAGATAGGAAGGGGCTATATAAGAAAAGCATCCTTGAAATTTGGAAGTTCGGTGTCTAGGTATATT
>WOGN01004561.1:0-13981 GCA_015342105.1 Leptinotarsa texana | reverse complement strand
AAAATTTTCATGAGATCAAAGTATCTGCATTTTTTGAAGACCCTGTATGAGGCAAATGAAAATGTGACTCGGAGTGAAGATCCTCATGGTATCACTCCACTCCTTTTCAAATTTGATCGTTTTAGTGCAAGAGAGTTCAAGATTATCAGTATTTATAAAAGTTCATGTTTGGTAAAAAAAAATCGAAATTATTTTATATCTTCTCAACGGTAATAGATAGGTATAGGGAAATATTATATGAATTTGTTGAAAAAGTGATAATAAATCATAATATGAGTGTTCCATCATATATGGGGTGTTCCATTTGAAAAAGCAAAGAAGCCGCTACTTTATAGTAGAAGCGACAACGCTGCTTCGTCTGAAATATTTTAGGCGTGTAGGTCACATTGATTTATGCATACTATGAAATTTTCAGGTTGATCTGTTAAATAGTTTGTCAGAAACGGCTAATTAACGCTCATCAAGAAAAGCCCTGTATACCTACCTAGAAACTTAACACTGTCTCCTAGAGTAACACTGGTGTTTGAGGATATCACAATATTCTGGGGTTTTTTATCGTTCAGGTTCAGTTTAGTTGCTATAAACCAAGTGTTTGCTAAGTTTTTATATATGTCCATCATTTGAGGTAAACTGGTATGTGACTACTAGTATGTGATGTATAGTTTGGTACTTCAGTGAATTTGAATACATTCAATTTTTGGTTAACAATACTGAAGAATCCAAACGTAGAAAATGAAAGAATCAGAACAGAATAATTGAATCTTATGTGATCCGCTTCAAAATCCTAATTGTTAATATCTTCAGTGATTGCCAAAGTCGCTCAACAGTCAATGATCAAAACTCTATCAAGATCCGTGTCTGAGAAGTGTCATCAGAAGTAATAATGAATTATAATTACAGAATATTTCAACGAAACCTTCTACTATTTCATAATTTTTTGCAGTTGCTTTGTACACAATTTTATTCAACGCACTTTGCAATCTAACTTTTCTTTGTAGCTTTCCAATACATATCTCGCTGTCGAAACATCGTATGAGGGAGTGACGAATATTTCTTTCAGTATCCACAGCTGCACGCATTCCTACAAATGTCTCTTTGTCTTCGAATAAGTAAAAGTAATTTCTCGAGCGGCGATGAAAAAATATCCGACAAGATATATGTTTTGAAATGAATCAGTTTGCATTAAATCTCAGTTGACTTTTATGTAATGAGACAAAAAGAATTCGACGAAATTCTGTCCGACGTGACACGTGATGGCTTTACGCTAGTTTTTTTTGTTCGTTGGAGGTTTATGATGGAGTTTTTTTACGGGACATAATCCTGACTGACATGTGTATTCCAATATAGAACACCGTGTTGGTTTTTATGACGATGTTTTGAGTTGTGGGCTGGTTGGATTGTTGTGAGAGGCGAGTTTGTTGATATTTAACGCGATGGTAGGGTGTTTATTGTTTTCGTCGAAAGGGTGAATCGATAAAAACGTGGAAAGATAGGGTTGCTTTCCAACATAATATCAGGTTTATGAGTCAAAATAAAGCTACCGCTTTACTGTTTGAATATCACGCGTATCCCATTTTGTAAACCAGTCTCTCAGTATTTCTGAGATCATCATACGAATGTTCTCATATGAATTATTTCTGTATTTTCATTCCAATGGATTTTTTCTTTCAAACGTTAAAAATGGCAATAAACGTTAGATCTTGCTTTTCCAAATTGTATCATTTTATCATACTTCTTATTTGTACAAACTTCCACAATATATTACAATCTGAGGAAATTATGAAGTAGTAGAAAAATGTTATTATATCTAGGGAGAACATATTTGCTCTTTAATGGAGGTTACAAATCTAACTGAAGTTATATAGTTTGACTTTACGAAGCATTTATAAACCTGAGTATCAAAGTACTCAGGATAGTGTACCAAAGAGATGAACAAAGATGAAATAACTCTGAATAAAATGAAGTTATGAACCCCGCCAAAATTATCAGCTTTTGATCAAACCATCATATCAGAACAACCATAATTTGTAGAAGAAATATCTGGTCTTCATGAGCATACTGTTCAGCATATTCTCTAGAACAAGCAGAGATAACTGCTTGGAACATTTTACTATAATAAACTTGTACCATGTTGAAAAAACTGTTAAAAAATTATGTTCTGCCTAAATAGACTCCTCAGACTTGTTTCAAAACAGTATCATTCACTTTGTTTATAATCGTACCATCATGTACCACAAATAGTAGAAAGTACTTTGCTGGATCTGAGATGAAAGACTTGTTTCTATCTATGATACTGCAATGTTGAATTTCAAATTGATATAATGCAGGGCTGAAATCAACTGATCCTCTCGGTAATCTTCGGAGATGATTTTCTGAGCAGCAAATACCTGAGGCTGGGGGATTCAGAAAGTTTTCCACTGGGTTGTAGAAATCTCTTTGATGAAGTGAATATCATTTTTGACGTTATTATTAATATGATCACATTTTAGTAGTGCTTCGGAAGTTCTCAAGAATTTTCTTGGGTTAGTCTTTTGATATCTGCTAGAGATGAGTAAGCCATAATTTTGGAATAAGTTGTCAGTTGCCAATTCTGGTTACATATTTTTGTAGAATCTGATTCTAAAAGAATTGAAACAATTTATATTTAATTTTGGTACTGAAACGGTAACAAATATTGTTCATATTTCTGTAATATACGTTCAAACTTCAAAACTTATCAGTTTCTTCGAGTACTTTGATCCTTAGATCATCTCAATTTGACATAAGCTGAAGTTCCATCTTGGTTACCTCCTTTTCAGAACACTTGCTTTTTATTTTGATTGACAAACATTCAGATGTTTCTGAGTTGTCTAGATTCCAAGACTCTTTTGTAACCTTTCCAGGTTTACAGTCGGAAACATTAATATAGATGGTGTCCCCAACAATCCAATTGGAACAGTCTTATCGAGAAACGGTGGTGAAAGAAATTTTTGCTGCTGATGGATTAGCTACCAAGTTGAGTATTCACGAATTGAAGACTGGTTCTTCTTTATCTAATGAGCCATGATTGTTTTCTACACAGTTTGACCTTTTTCAAAAATTCCCACTACTGTACTTATATTTATGTGGGTTTTGTTGGAACTCTATGACTAACTGATCGACTACAAATTAGCAAATGAGCAAATGAGGAAAGTTACTCTTTCTCTTGCAGGCCAAACTACCATCTTTTTTGATTATTTGATTTTGCAAAACAGTATCTCATTCCTCTGGGCTACCGAAGAGTATCTTGGCTTCCCCTTTTTCAATTATTTTGGATTTGAAGTACTTTTCTAAAAAGTTTAAATTTCATGATCTTGCCTGGTATCCAAGAAAGGTAAGTTACTCTTGTTGTTTGATTCTTTGATTTGGCAAAACAGTATTTCATTTCTCTGGGCTACCGAAGATCATCTTGGCTTCCCCCTTTCTCAGTCATTTCGGATTTTCTCAAAATATTAAATTTTCTACTCTAGCCTAGTATTAAAGGAAGGAAAGCTGCTGTTCCTCTTGCATACCAACTGACCACCTGGTTTGATTCTTTGATTTTGCAAAACACTATCTCATTCCTCCGGGCTACCGAAGATTATCTTGGCTACCCACTTTTTCAATTATTTAGGATTTGAAGTACTTTTCTAAAAAGTGTAAATTTTCTGATCTTGCTTAGTATCCAAAAAAGGAAAGTTACTCTTTTTCTTATAGACCAACCGACTTTCTTGTTTGATATTTTGATTTTGCAAAACAGTATTTCACTCCTTTGGGCTAGCGAAGATTATTTTGGCTTCCCCCTTTTACAATCATTTCAGATTTAAAGTACTTTTCCCAAAATATTGTATTTCCTACTCGTGCCTAGTATTCAAGAATGGAAAGTTAATTTTTCTCTTGCAGACCAACTGACCATCTTGTTTGAATCTTTGATTTTGCAAAACAGTATCTCATTCCTCCGGGCTACCGAGGATTATCTTGGTTTCCCCCGCTTTCAATTATTTCGTATTTAAAGTACTTTTACAAAAAAATTTAATTTTCTACTCGTGCCTAGTATTCAAAAAAAATTAAGTTTCTCTTCCTCTTGCAGACCATACTAACCTCTTGTTTGATTCTTTGATTTTGCAAAACAGAATCTCATTTCTCTGGGCTAACGAAGATTGTCTTGGCTTCCCCCTTTCTCAATAGTTTCGGATTTGAAATACTTTTCTCAAAATAGTGAATTTTCTACTCTTGCCTAGTATCCAAGAGAGGAAAGTTACTGTTCCTCTTGCAGACCAACTGACCATCTTGTTTGATTTTTCGATTTTGCAAAACAGTATCTCATTCCTCCAAGCTACTGGAGATTATCTTGGCTTTCCCTTTTTTTCAATCATTTCGGATTTGTACTTTTCCAAATATTTTGAATTTTCTAGTCTTGCCTAGTATTCAAAGAAGGAAAGTTACTCTTCCTCTTGTAGACCAACTGACCATCTTGTTTGATTTTGCGAAACAGTATCTCATTTCTCTGGGCTACCGAAGATTATCTTGGCTCACCCCTATTTCAATTATTTTGGATTTAAAGTACTTTTCTGAAAATTTCGAATTTTCTGGTCTTGTCTAGTACTGAAGAAAGAAATATTATGTTACTTCTCTTCAATAAACTCCTACAATTGAACATGCATTTTTCCAAGATTTTGGTCAACATATGAGAGGTTCGAGAGCTTACTATGTTTATATCAAAGAATGAACTGCTGAGAACAAATAAAAAAATGTACGTGTAGGTTCATGCCCGGTACCCCCTTCAATACCTTTACGAGCACGTCTCTGACCAAGGAGTCGGATGGCGTAGTTCATCGACATCAGAAACCAATTCAGAAAGCATTAGTCGCAGTTGAACTTCGACATCAAGTGTATTATACGACACAGTGTGTCGATCAACGTAAATATCTGATTATTTCTGAATTTGGATCTGTTCTGCTGGAAAATATGCAAATTGTACCTTTTACTGATCATCCAGTCGCTTTTTCTACATGCGTGTCATTCTGTAGCCAATATCGAGGGATAGATTTATTTGGGGTATGTCTGGTCACCCCCTTTAAGGCCAGTCACATACTTCGCGATTACCGAGCGGTTTTTTTCAACGCGGTTCACGAGAGGTTTTTCAATTTCTTGCCAACTCCTGCATTTGAATGAAATATGACAATATTTGCGATTTTTAACAGCGACGATTTTTTACAGCCGATGTGTCCTCGGATTGCGAGCGACAATCGTAGAACAAAGGCGAAAGATCTCAAGTGAACGAATGGAACCTGGGCATTTTTTCAGTTGCGATTCAAGCATGGAAGTGAAAACTTTAAATTGTAGCGTGGAAAATAAGATATGTATTGGTCAGGTCTCCCTCAAGAAGAGATATGTGATCAATACAATAATATATAAACTTGAACTAACCTGAATGTAACAGTTACCCTCTTTTCAACGCTAATATGTACTCATCTGGTGCAATCTTTTTCTAGCAAAGTTCAAAAAATTGCCACAATGAACGAAATCTTTGAAAACGACAAAAACCAAGATAAATACATCTCAGTAATACGTGAAGTAACACTGATACATGAAAAACTTTGAAAAAAATTCCGAAGAACTAGATATGAAGGTGGTTTTCGAAAAGGTCTGGAATTTACGAAATTGAATATAATGACTGCGATGCAAAATATTATGGACAGACAAAAAGATCTATTACATCTAATATGCACACCTAAAATATGAAAGACCAGAAAAATCAGCAACCGCCCAACTTGTATTTTGACTCCCGGAACTATGTTTCAACACTTACGTATGGTAGTGTATAAGCGACTAGTGAAATCTAAGGCAAATATCTTGTTTTTTATGAGATTTTCGCTATTTGTATTTATCATCAATATTGTAGAAGATTGAATTCCCTACAACTTCAGATCAGTCTATACGTTGAAGCGTTTGAGAGAGGGCGGAGATCACGCGGTTAGAGCATCATTTCAGGTCAACCGTCAAAGGTTTATAAATTATTGATGAATACATATTTCTTAATAATCTTGATTTCTTATTGACTCTCACATTATATATTTATTTATTTCTCCATCAATTGAATATCTTCAATCAATCAATTTTAATAATTAAGGACAAACTTTAATTACATTCCAAATATATTCTCAAAATGGGAAAAAGTTCTTCAAAGCATTTGGGAAACTGCATTCGAAGGAGAAAACTATCCGGTTCAAAGATTAATTGAAAATGGAAATCAAATCTTTTGTTAGCAGTCTATAATGCTAAAAAATCTGTGGACAGTATCGATTATCTCCATTATGCACAATATGCCAAGTCTACGAATCTGAATAAACCTAGGCAGTTATCAAATATTCCATCAACACGTGCAGCAGCTCAGCAACAATTCAATCCTATTTATTATCAAGTTCAAACTTGCATGATTTGAAGGCTGAACAATCGTTTCAATTGAATATTCCTGAGATCATTGAATAAGAAAATGGAGTTCATCAAATGCTATGTCGCTATATCTGAAAATATGGATCACTACTCCAGTTGATTTTGCTATCATTAGTCAAAGAATTAAAAACATATGAAACAATTTCGCATTCATGGTTTATCTATTTTCAAATCTATTTGAAATAACCATATGTTGAAAAACACTGAAAACACTTTTTTTCTTGATTTTTGAATCGTGAGAACTCCTCATTTCCCAGCGGAAGGCAGGCTTCCCCTCTCTCGTCGGACAGATGCTCAGTGTTTAGTGTGTGATAGACATGTATTGTTGATAGCATTATAAAAATCTAACCAGCAAACAAGTTATAGTCTTTTATGATGTGAAACGTGACTTGAAAATAATAAACTAATTGGGTCTATGTACATTATCAGTACCTATCGTTATTTGACCCTACAAAATCAACAATTGGCTTATGGTAGCTATAATATACGTACATACACAAAATAATCAATAAAATATTTATTATAAAATAACCTTTGCATTATCATGTTGAGATACATAAAATTCAAGTGATAACCTAATCCTTTCCTTAACTTAAATTAGTTTAAGTTATCACTTCTGTCTAGCGTCCCGAAACGCACACGTTTTTTTCAATTTTGCCTTTCTCGGAAAGCTTTCCAATCAATAGTCCTATGAAGAAATAAGTTTAATTTTATTGAAGTCATTTTTGTGATTCATAATATGTAAAATATTAAAAAAGTCAGTTCACAATGACATGGACTGTACAGAAAACATTTCAAAACCAGATGCTACTGAATTCAATAAGTAATTGCACTGTTTGGCCCCCCCAATGGGGCCAAACAGTGCGTAACATAATTTTAGCAACTGCTCCAGAGAAATTGTTCAATTCAATATCCTGCAACTGCAGGATATTGAATTGAAATCCGATGTGGATGCAGGAATTTGGTGTCAGATATCCGATAGCCATCGAAAGTGAGACATAATTTTCTTTGAGAATGTTATATATTCACCTACTGTGAGTTATTCTTCGAGTCGTTATTGCCAAGTAGTCGTATGAATCTATTCATTTATCTCATTCAAAATTTGAAATTATCAGTCAGTCAGGAATAATGGTATGATTTATGTTCCTGTATATTTATTCTCTTTTTTTTGTGTCTTTTAAACAAAAAGTTGTACGATTTTTATGAGTCACTAAAATATATCTAACAGGCAATTTGACAACCAAACTGTCGCCATGACAGTTCGTTGATAGTTCAATTTTATCATTGAGGTAAGTATATTTGTATTGATTAATTTGTTTAAAATCTCATTAATAAACGAATATATTGCATAATATGGCTCTTGTGTCTATTTTCTACTTTAATGAAATAAATAAAAACACTTTTGTCTAATTACAACTATTTGATTTTATTCATACGACCGGTTTCGAATTTGACCCCATTATCAAGAATAAAACTGAAATGTGGAGTTTGAAGAATGAGTTGAACTTGAACCATATTTTTTTATACTATTGAAAATGGAGGCGGTAGAGAAAAAAGAAAATCTGTCATTTTCAGTTTTTGGCAATAATATCAGAACCGTAAGAGGCAACTTTTATTATATTTAACCGTTCTTGTAGGTTCAACTGTTTCCGAGTAACAATAGTAGTATCAGCTAACAAACAGCCTGTATAAATGAAAAAACGATTATCATGCATTGTACTCCATAATCGCTTTGAACTAGTTCCATCATTTAATCATACGGAGTGTATGAGAATATTTTTATTCGATGACCTTGATCCGTGACCTTATTTGAATTTTATGAGTTCGCTTCTATTTTTTTATATATCTCAGTTGATTTATAAAAAAATTAAAACGTCTTTGTTAGCTATTCCTTGACAATGTGGTCAAACCCGAAACTTCTATGAATAATATCAACTAGTGGTGAACTACCACAGAATAAGTCATCAATCACAAATATTAATTATTTTCCAACATTTTAAGACAGTCAAAAAATTTTATAGATTATGGAGAAACTATTCGAATCCATAATTTCTCTCGACTACACAATTTTTCAAATTGGTTCTATGGTCGACAATGTCATTTTGTGACATTGAGTTAAATATCTTTTCAACAGATTAGAATATCTGGCATCGCTTACGTCCATTACATGATGAAACTGTTGGCGATTGCGACTTGGCATCACCCATCGGGATTTACCTATGACAATTGACCTAAATGATAAAATTAGAATGCTAGAGAACGATTCGATGTTTCCTGTTCTAATAGCAAGCGACAATTTTACGAAAACGATGATATATTTCAGATTTAAAAGGTAACTTAGAAACTTTTATTCAAAAGTGTTTTATCTATTCTTGGTACTTATGTAGAAGGATTAGTTCACAATATATTTTTGTATATTGCCACGTTTTAGAATTTGGGAGAAATGAGAGTTGAACTTGAGGGATTGGTCAATTATGAGACCAAGGTTTTTCGTAGATTCTGTCAAAGGTAACTGAAGCTCGTCCAGAACGATATGGATATTTCTCTCACATCTTTTCCTCATTACTGTTCGACCAAATAGCATTACTACTGTTTTGGAGGGATTGATCGTCAGGTAGTACTTCTTTGAGGTTGTGAGTAAGGATTGAATTTGCATTTATTTTGTCACAAGCAAGTGCTACAGAAGATTCCAAAAATCGTTGATAAAATTTAATGCCATCAGCGTAGCTGTGAATTTCAGTGTGATGTAGACACTTTGGAAACTGGGATGTGTAGATTACAAAAAGCGTAGGACCGAAAATTGAACCTTGAGGTTCAAGAAACTTGTCATAGTTTCATCCAAAGTTTCGCATTGAGGCCTTCCATTCAAACAGTTATTGATCACTGTAGAAGAAGAGTGTGAGCAACCTATATAGTTTAAGAGACCAATCAGAAGGCGGTGACTTATTTTGTCGAATGCTTCAGAATAATCTATTGAAAGAAGAATCGTCAATTCATTATCGTCTATTAATATATAAATGTTATCGACTTCTTTCAGTAGGGCAGTCATGCAGCTCTGTTTGGGTCTGAAGCTCAATTGAGAAACTGATAAAATGTTTTGTTTCTCAAGATGATTGTGAATCTGTTTGTTGATGTTTTTTTCAAACATTTCAGAAATGGCACACAATATACTGATTGGCCAAAGGTTATTGAAATTTTGGGGATTGTTGGCTTTGGCTAGACAAGTCACCTTGGATTTTTTCCATGATTTGGGAAAATCTTTGTTATTTATATACTTATTGCAACTATATGCACGTCTAAAAGCAGCAATGATCAAGAAATCGGGTGCTTGGCTGAATGATTCACCTGTTGCATCTCTTGGAATCCTATTAGACGATGAATCTTTCAGAACAACAGTAGGAGTTAGGAAGGGTTTGTCTATTTATGTGCCTCATACTTGTGTTTGCGGTAGTATAGTTGATGAGAAAGGTACACGTGGTTTGGGTTGCAGGAGACCTGCAAGACGTATATCTTGACATCACCAGGTGAACGACATATCGAAACAAGCTATTGTGTCAGCGGATGTTCCTGTAATTCTGGAACCTTTAGGTACCAGTAGAGATGGTGGTGAACGACCAGATGGTGTGTCTTCCATAACATGGAAATACGGTAAACCTGTGGTATGGGACTTCACTTGTGTTGCTTCCCATCCAGCTGGAAGTTCGAAGTCTGCTGAAACCGCAGAATTGATTGGCAAAAAATTGAAACGAAAAAGATACCAAAATCTTGGTAACAACTATCTGTTCCATCCAGTAGTGGTTCAATTTTTTGGTGTTTATGGCTCGAAGTCTCTGTCATTCGTTCATGAACTCGGAAGGAGAATGAGCCAAGCAACGAATGATCATCGTTTTACCTTTTTCGATAGAAATATTCAGTATTGCTATTCAACGTGGTAATGCTGCTTCGGTCCTTGGAACTATTCCTCCTTCACATAATTTTGATGAGATCATGCATTGCCCTGAACTGAAATCTCTCCAAAACAACTCGAGATATGTGGATATTGATCAGTCTCCTATCAAAGTTAATTCGCAAGTGATTGATCCACCTTCTCCTTCAGTGCGGTCAATGGACTTGGGTCATTCTTGTCCCCCAAATGTGAGTTACAATCCTCATGGTTCTGGTTCCCTTTCAGTGGAAGAGCTTCATGAAGTAAAAGGCTCTACGCTACCCTTTATCACTTGGGAGGATTGCTTGCAGCTTGAGAAATAGTTTTTATGTAGATTATGTGGAACATGTTCTACCTTTCGAATCAGTAGAGAGTTGTCCTGAAAATTCAGAGAAGAAAAGAAATTCAGGAAACACTTGCTACATGAATATCATTTTACAAGTGTTGCTCATGACGAAGAATTTCAAAATCGAGCTTTTAATGATAAACGAGAACGAGACTGTATCTAACTCATCCACCAAACGCAAACACCTGTTCATGCAGCTGCAGTTTCGTAAGAATGTATCATCTTTTTCTCCAACCGATTTCCTGGAGTCTTTGAAGTCCACTAGATACTCGTTAGGATAACAAGAGGATTGTTTCGCATTCTTGGGGTTCTTGTTGAATAATCTTCGAGAGCAAAATAATAGCAGAATTAATACCCCTGACCGCTCTGGATTGAATGATTCCGTGCAGTTTATCTCGTGTCGTGTTTATAAATATTTTGCTGTAAAAATCCTCACTTGTTCACTTTGTAGTAAATAATCAAGAGTTAGCAAAAACAAGCAAAAATGACTAATAGCCAGTCCGTGCAAAGCTTATTGTTAAATTATCTGAAATGGAACTTTTAGCAACTGATTATCGACTGTATTGCCAAATATGCGCCAAACTAACTGAATGTTAAAAGAAAACAAGTTTAGCTGAGGCCCCATTCAATCCATTAATAACACTGATGATTTTCAAATATTACTCAACCTTTGACGGAAGTACCAAACTCTTGCAAAGGTTAGAAATAGATGAACACTTCAATCTAGCAGACCACTATTATAATCTTATTGCAGTCATTGTTCACTGTGGTTCTGGAGTTGGATCTGATAATTATTACCCCTTGGTCAAAGACAGTCTAGTTGAAGTTTGAAGATAGTCGTGTCACTAAGTGTTGTAGCGATGTATTGAATCTATTGGAGCCTCTGGAGACACCCTACATTTTGTTTTATGAGAGAGAACATTGGCAGATCAAGATCTGCAGATGATGTGGTGCTGCAGGTTTTTCCTGCAGCTGAAAAAGCAAATGCGCCACTGGAATCAATGAAGTGTCCCTGGAGCGCCAAAAAATTTTTATTGTTGTTTTTATTTATATCGTTATTTTATAGTTTTAATTAAATTTAATTTTATCTCATCAGTAGTCTCTATTTAGAAAACTGTATATATTATGAAAATTGTGGAAATAAGCCATCTGTGATATAATTTTAAAAATCAACATCTTCTATTTCTTAATGAATGCATTCAAATGATGTATAGAAATTATTTTTTTTTTAAATCTGTCGCCCCCTTATGGTTGACACTTTCAGAAATCGAAATTTGTGCAAACTAAAGATTTACGAAGTCTTATCTATCAACTTGCATTTCCTATTAAGAAGCCTACAAATTTCCAAATTTGTTAGAAGTTTTGAATTATACCCATTTTAAATTTCATTTAAAATCACATTTTTGTCAGAGCTTCAATAATTTCAACTGGTAATAATAGACGGATATTTTGAATATGATTGTTTGATTATATAATTCCACTTAGAAAGGTTTGTTGAGTAGCAGGATCAAATTATCTCAGGAAAAACAATTGTCTTCTTGTCAATTTTTCGAATTCAATCAAATTATTCGTCAGGGCTCAGTAAAAATGAATTTCAAACAATTTTTCTGCCATTTTGGCAGCTGGAGGAAAAACATACGAATGAAAAACACATTTTATTATTATGCCAATTTTTGTACAGGTCGAGGACTAAAAATTATAAAATATCTCAAAATTACCTACAAAACTACAAGTATCACAAATCAATGCAAATTCAGGCCACACATCGAGTTCCATTTATAGCTTCATCTACGCCAATTTTCAAAATTCTGTAGTTGATTTCTAGAGGATCCAGTCCTTTGTAAACGAAAGCAGGCATCTTGTCTGAGAGGATCCACAGATTTCGATCGGCGTCAATCTAGAAGTTATTTAAATTTCAATTTCGTTGTTCGTGAATGTTCGAAAACAACTTACGGCAATATCATTGGTGAATATGAGGTTTTCTTGGTGGTGAACAGCTATGCCTACATTGGCGGGCTCAAGTTTTCTCCTCGGGTTCCAACATGCTACACCATCTTTCTGAATCTGAGTAAGAAACAGGACGTTTGTTTTCTCATCGAAAACTGAGGCGGTAGACTGTGTATTTTCTCCTTTATTTCCTTCAAGCTAGAAATATTGAAGTTTGATTAAAAAAAAATAATTCGAGAATATGGAAAAAACACATTTGGACAACTTACGGACCTAAACATAATATTACAAACATCAAATACGGCTCTGTGCTTGCTGTTTGTAGAACAGATGATAATAACTTGCCCGATCAATGAGTTTTGGAATATTATGAAAAATAATCTGGAAAAACTAGGAAGTTTACAAGGTCATTAGTGTGATTTGTCCTTGTGCGAAGAAAAGAAGAAAGACAAATTCCCATTTTCTGAATTTTTGAAGAATCCAAACCGTGGTTAAATTTTTAGTCCAATGTTTTATTTTAAAGTATTTCAATAGACAAATATAACATTTCTTAGGTTACTCAAAACATTTTCAAGAGATAAATCCATTTATTGACTGAATATGTTCTGACTCAGCAGTTTATAATATCAACTTGAAAAAATTTTAATAAATTGTGTTCCGATGAATGTCGGATGCCTAGGAATTCATACAGAGTAAGTTTCAACTCGATCTTATTATGTCCCACCTTGACTATATTCCTCTCTTTCTACATCTACATTTTCTGAGACATGATAGCTTTCAGTACCATAAGCTGTTTTTATTTTATCAAGTTAGCTAGGATTACAATGAAATATAAAGCTTCCAATATGTCCTTGTAAACTTATCTGCGGAAAAAATGTAAAATTAATCTAAAATTTCTATCGAAGTACTACTTATTAGGGACGTTTTTCAATGACTGCTTTGAAAATACTAAATAACATTGTGCATTGACTTGATCGTCAAAAAATAAAAACAATAGCAACACAAACTAAAAAATAATTCGAAACTAATTCAAGTTTGTTTTCAACATCGATAAGTCATATGGCTTGATGTAACTAGTGACTTTAAATAAGTCATAAATCAGAATAAATCTATTCACAAAAAAAAAGAATTTTGGTGTAAAAAAGCGTGGGGTGCCAATCTGACAAACAGCCCCTAACCAAGTAACTACTTGTAACAATGGATAATTAACACCTCACTCTTTTTCACAACCAAATTGATTTTTTTGTAAATAGATTTATTCTGATTTCAGACTTATTTAAAGTCACTAGTTACATCAAGCCATGCGACTT
>WOGN01004559.1:0-13985 GCA_015342105.1 Leptinotarsa texana | reverse complement strand
TTTTGCTAACAATAATTTAGTAATCTTTATTTTTAGCTCTCTTTAGCTCTCTTTAGCTCTCATTAATATTTTAATTTCATTTGTTTGGTTGAAGCTTGTATGTTAATTTTTTGTTTTTTGTTTAATAAAATTGTTATTTTCGGTTAAGCTTATTAATTTTTTAATTGTTTTTTTCAGGGTTTTCAAATCATTTTATATTAGATCAGACAATGGAAGTCCGAACTGATGAAATATTCCATAATCTAGTTCTTCTCATATCAGAAAAAAACTCTCTTCACGAATAACTAACAAAACTTTATTTAATGTAGGTAGGTATTTCGTTTTTTATGTTAAAAGAGTGTATACCTACTGTCCTAATAGAATTCTTGACTTCTTCGTCGATAACCAAACACTTTCTGCCAGTGAATTGAGTTCCTTGCGTTCCTTCAGAATTTTAGAAATTGTCGATCTATTGACTCTGGTCATAGGTACCTACTCGCCGTCACTCGCTGTCACCGAGTTGGAACCCGTTCAGAAAAAGTTTAGGTAAAAGACGCAGAGATCACTTTACTACTGCTGAAACACAAGGATACGCCAATGAATGGGGTCTTCTTCAATAACATTGGGGACCTTGGCTTATCAAAGCGCCTGACGTTCGCTTTCCTCAGGTCGAGTGGGCTGAAGTCGGAAAATGAGGGGGTCATCATGGCATGCCTGCACAAGGTGCAGGGCCTGCCGCGAGGCGCTTGAGACCCTAATGCACTTGCTATCAGCATGTCCAGCATCTGTGGTCTCGGCCTATATATTTGTCGTGGAGTTTTCAGCTCCTGGCGAGACGAATAACGTCAGAAAAGAGGAGGAGAAACGGATGAAATATCGAGATTTTCTCTTCTAACTCCGCAGACTCTATCCACATCACTCTGACAAGATGGTTTTTCTGATTATTGGAGCCTTTGGTGGAATGATGTCCTCTCTACTCTTGAATCTTAAAATCATACCGGATTGCCGCACTAAGGCAGAAATCTTAGCCGCACAGATGCAGAAGGCTGTCATTTTTGGCTCACTGTGCTTGCTCAGGGCACATGATTCTCGGACCCAATGATAACTTACCCCACGGTGTGGGAAGTGGTCATTGGTTGATAATAATGCTGGCGCGCCCTCTTGAATGTGTCGGGGCTTCGGGGGATAGGGCCTAACCAGCGCACACTACGGTGAAAAAAAATTAGGTATAATTTTCAGTACTTTTCGGTGTTAACAAAAAATAAAAACGAATTTGCACAAAAAACTTTGAAAATTATTTCTCTCTTCAAAACTATTGATAGTTGTGTTATTCGTAATATTACAGGCTTTCAAAATAACTGTCGTATACAGCATGATATCTATTCATCGTTTTAGCAATTTTTTTTCTAGTCCCCATTATGAAAAAGGGGTAAAAAATTAATCTCCACTTAGATAACCATGACTTCAGACGTATATTTTGATGCTGAATAACTTTTCTAAGTAACATTTTCCGAAAGTTTCCAAAATAAGGGTACTTCACTCTTGTCTTACATTCAAATATTTGAAGGCTCCTCGTATATTACGTATGTTTTACTTTATTTCGTTGGTGAATATTCAGTTTTCGGGAATGCACAAACTTTCATCAAGAATATCTTTTTGATGAAAACCCCTCAATAAATAAGTTTCCCATATGGTACATACTTTGGGGATGACACTGTATAACGAGTTCTGTCTTAGCTTTCTCATCTTGCCCCGATCTCCTCTACATCAATAGATAACTGTGAGAACCGAATGTCTCTAATTACAAATGTGCATATCAAAAATTGCAAGTTGCAACTTGAATGAGAAAACTGTTTATGTTTATGAAGAAAAATACTTGAACCTGTCTTACCGGTAGGTAAGCTCTTTATAAAAGTACAGCGCATTTTTATGAGGAGTACGTTTCCACATCGTTAGATGTTCCTCTGTGTTCTACATGATTAAAGTATCCGGAGCCACAATGGTTTCCTATTAATAATTAAATGCAGACCTATGCAGGGTGTTTCCTTAATACGGTATGAAACATCAGCGGGTGATTCGTTAGGGCATTTTAAGAAAAAATTTCAATGAACATACAGTGTGTCTCACTTCTCATGGAAACACCCCCGTATCTTCCATAATATTCGAGGTGGAACGATGAAACTCTCAGGACTGATGGAAATGCTCAAAATGCACCTATCACCTGAATGGGGTTGGCCAAAGTGATATTGGAGTGATACGAATCTTTTTATACCATCAAGTTCATACCCAACGACCTCGAAAACTGAATGTTTTCGCATTATCAGATGCTCCGTGATGGGCAGATTTCAACAAAATATAAAACATATGGCCTGAAGCTAATCATTTGGGAGCTACAAATTATTGGAGTTGAGCCACTCTGAATAAATTTTGAAACAATGATTTGCAGGAAATATAATAAAAACAGGTCAACAATTACACCGGAGGTCATATTTCAAATTTATTGTTCTAGAGGTAAATATGGAAGCAATAAATCAGAAAAAGAGATTTTTTATTAATTCTTGAATCAAAATCTGATGACTGGGCAATGAGAAGAAATAAATTTTCTATAGTGAATGTTCAAAAACGTTTCCACAAATTTTCATACAATGGTACAAAATACCTTACATTGCCGCCCTCACATCTCGGGAGTTATTGCTCTGCATGATATTCACTCTCAAATATTCTAATGTTATTGATACTATTATACTTCAAATGAATCCATAGAAATATATCCACAGGAGTGAGATCCGGAGACCTTGGTGGCCATTCTGTAGAACCTCTTCTGCCAATCCAGCCACCAGGAAAGTGATTATTCAAAAATTGCCACACTGGAGCTGCATAATGAGGAGTTGCACTATCCTGCTGAAAAACTATTTAATTTTCGAATAAATTTATATCCTTCTCAATTGCCCTATTGATGCACGGTATTATTCGATTCTCCAACATATCCAAATATATTTTATAACTAGTCAAATCATCATCGATAAAAAAGGAAGGTTCTGTGATGTGGTCACCTGAAACTCCTACCCAAACATTCAGTTTTTGAGGTCGTTAGGTATGAACTTGATGGTATAAATGAGGATTCGTATCACTCCAATATTGACTATTTTGCCGATTCACCTCTCTATCCAAACTAAACGTACATTCATCCGAAAAATAAATTTTGTATAAGATATTCTGATGCAAGTTGATCCGTTCAGTGAGACTTTCACAAAAATTTGTACTTTTGAAGGATCCTAAAAACATTTTTATGACTGATTCCTGATTCTCGAGATAACTTAGTGAGAAATTGCGAATTTTCCATTAGTCCAACTTTTCACAAAAACAGAAACACCAATTGTAACTTCACCTGGTAGGTAATCTTTCTTGTAGAATGAGACAAATACAAATAAAAGAGAATATCGAATTCAGACTCAACTAGGCAAAATAAAATTTTTGCGGAAAATACTTCACGAAAACACCTATTAAACCTAGGTAACAGATTGTAAAGAAGTTCATTCATGGTGGCTCGTTTTCGACTTAAATAATTTTTAGCGCCCGAACCATAAGCTTCAGATCATTGGTTTCATACTTTGTTGAAATTTGCTCATCAAGAAGCATGTGATAATGCGAAACAATATAAGGTATTCCATTTAAAAAAATTGGTGGCATGCTCTGGGAGAGTAATAGGGGAAGTAACATCAAATGTGAATATGTCGAAATGTGTTCACCATGTATACTATGGTTGACGTGTTTTTTTATTTTTCCTGAAAATCATTGTATTGAAAGTTATTCAGAGTAGCTCATTTTAAATGGAATGTACTGTATGCGGTATGTAACTATCGCGATTCTGAACTGTTTTTAAGGGTTGAAATAACATTTATATACTTATTTCAACTCTGGTCTCGTGAATTGTTTTTAGTTCCTTATAAAGTTGCAATTCACTGCCTTCTATGAAAATGGGTGAACTTCAAAAGCCGTCCAAAGAAATTGATTCTCCTGATAATTTCGTAAACCAACTTTGGCTAAACCACCCCAGCAACCAGTTTGCCAAAACCGCGCTACGATCCAGATGCAGAAAAAACCACTACTGAAGAAAAAACCACTCAACTTGTCGGTCGGTCCGACGTGGGTCCTTGTTCACTCACTCGAATTGACTGTTATGTTGGTTGGTGCTTCGAGCCCCAGGCTAAACGATCGATTTTCACTTGCTATCGTCCAATAACTCGTGTTAGGAATCACTCGTTGAAAAGTAAGACCACGTTAGTCCTTATCTCTCAAAAGTTTCGATTTCTGAGGGTTGTTGTTCGTAGGCATACGACATGTGGTTAACTCTTTCAGGTCCGAGAAAATCGATGCAGTACAAGGTTTTTTAAGTTACTTGAAAACATTTTTTTTCTGTAAATCATTTTATTATGTTCGGAGAATCCGAAAAATAATTTTACGAAAAATACTTTTCATTTATTAACAAAAGTAATTTGTTACACCACCACCTTACCATAAAGTAATTATTACTTATGATAGTTTTGGAAACAAGTTTTGGTTTTTGATAAACATAATGGATTTGCACACACAGAACACTCCCAATTTGTTCTCACTTCGTTTTTTGAATCGCTACACACACCACATCTGCGCTTTGATGTGACTTGGGCTGACACGGTTTTCTCTGTTTCATGGGTACAGACAATACATATGTTGAATAACATCACGGCTAAAATCTTTCATAGACATTTTAGGATTTTCTGGAAATAGATTATATAACACATGTCCATTGATGATACAAGTATCAATAAGAAAAAAAGATTCTGTGTCACCATTTGTGGCTCCTTCTGTCGATACAGTAAGTAGCTTTTATCTGATCAAATTTATCTACGAAATTCATATTTCTGTTGTACTCCGTTACCATAAAAGGACACGTCACTTCTGATCTTGTACCATCTCTATTTTTTCTCGTCACTTGGGTTGTTTCACGGGGGTCAAAATCATTTGACAGCAGATGAACACATCTTCTATGACGCCATTTTACAGCTGATAAACTATTACTGGTTTGCAACCGGTCCCATTCACCGCGTTGCAAGGCCGTGTCAGCTACACACTTTGGTGAATTTATTCTTTTGGAGTTGACAGTTCCGCAGGCATAGATCTTTTCTTTCAGGAGGTATTCCATCAACTTCACCAAAGAAAAAAAATGTCAAAATATAATCGGAGGTTTATGCCTTCCAATTTGAGAGCTAATTTTTCGAACACTGAAAAACCTAAATTTTTTCAACGTCAGCTCCAGATCGACCAGTGTAAACGTTGAAATGCCAGCAATATTCAGTTAGGTCAGCCAATATCCATACTTTATAACCCCTTTTTATTGGTTTTTGGGTAAATATTGTTTGAGTGTTGACCGTTCTTCGAGTTTAATCATCGACTCATCAATCGCTACATTTTAGTGAAGATTCAAGCATTTCTGGAAACGTGTCTTGAGCATTTCTATGACGGGTGTAATCTTATACAGTGTGGATCATGCAAATCGGAAGATGGTCTCCAGTGGTCTCGATAACTGGGGTATTGTTTTATACCCATTAGCATCTTTATTCCCATGAAAACTTTCATTTCTCGTATGTTAGTTGCTACATACGTTTTTCCAGTTTTCAGATATTCTTGTTGCGCATACAAATTAGTATACCAAGGTCTTTGATAAACTGAGGTATACCACAATTGTCACTTACAAAGTCTCCAGGTGGAGAAATATTATATTCATGTTTTTCCCATTCAGTTTTTTTGGAAGAATGAGAGCCAGCCTCGCCAAAAGAAGAACATAACTGTCATTATCCGAATGACTCTCTGACGGTAGAGATGCACAGTCTCCAACTAAATTGTCAAGTTCAGCGCATAAATTCTGGAGAGACACGTCTACTAAATTGAATGATAATTATTTCCCTTTAGGTCTATCCATCTCGTGAAGTACGGTGGGACAAGGCAAAATTACTATTCTTTCTTTTCCAATTTTCATGAAATTTTTCACTCACCACCTTCTGTAATAGTACCCAAAACGATTCCAATCAGCACTTTGTTAGAATAGTGATGGATATTTGACTCAATTCAACAAATAAACTGTCTAAAATACTGGACACGTTACCACTTGATTTTTCACGTTTGTACGGCTGCAAAATTGGGACTAAGTGCGTAGCTGCGCCATGACACATACAACTATAGCCAATACAAGCATTAAATCGCGATGGGATGCTCCTTAAACCAACGACCCTATCTATGGGAATGGTTTGAGTTGCTGGTACAATATTTGTCCCAACATACACTTAGTTCATGAAATTTGGTGGGTGAAATGTTCGCCCAGCGGCCTTGAAAGAGTTATAGTTATACCTAACTAAAAACGTAACAATTTCTGTAGATCGTTCAATACGTTCCAATGGAAACTGGCGCCTAGTTCTTTTGCCATGGATCTTTACCAGACTCCTCGTCCTGGATAACTGTAGGGTCGACTATTTCGGGGCAATCTTTTGAAACAACCTGATAATATTCAATGTCTGAACCCAAATATGAATAACGCTATTATTTGTTCTCAAATCCTATTCAAACTTCTCCCTGTTATTGAAACGCGGTGGGGTTGAAATAATTCTCAGTATCCTCAAAATCAACCAATTTAGAACGACGAAATTCGTGAATGCCGACTAACCCTACAGCTTGATATTGTTGGTAATCAGTTGCGGCATCGATAAGAAGCGTGAGCACAATTGGACAGAGCCATTTGATTTATGACCAATTCCCTGAAGAGACAATTTTGACTATTGATATTCCGAGTTTGGCGATCTGTGACAATTCAAATATATTTATGAGACACATTTGCTCATGCTTGATATTGATTTATCTTTCGAATAGCAAGTTCTATTTGATTTCAATTTATTGTATCGGCGAAAAGTATAATAACGATAATGAAAAGTAATGTTCATAGTTTCTGAACACTGAATACATACTGGGTGCGTGAAATTTCGAAAAATGAAAATTACATAGAAGTTCAAACAAAGATTTTCTCAACTGAAAATCTCAACTTTTTGTTCTTGAGGATGTATATAAAAGGAAAGAGAAATCAATTCAACATTATTAGGAAATCATATGTATCCATTTATATTACAAATCTCCACTATCAAATTATGGTATATAGATAATATTCCAGACAGTTTCAATTTATTTTCAGGTAGATTCAATTTGCAACTCAATCTCCACTAGAAAGAAATGAGATTGAGGAAAACGTTGGTAACTGTTGGAAACCATCCTCGTAAGAAATGGATTTCGAATTAGGGAAATTTCCTCGAAATGCTTTTAATTAAGAATTGAAAACGAACCCAATATCATTTTCCTATTAAAATTAGATCTCCTTGAACTACAGTAATCTGATTTTTGAACTCATGAATCATGAATAAAAAATTTTACCGGACCTGGAGAAACTTGATTTCAGATTGGAATCTTTTAATTAAAATCATGTTGTTTTTCTTTCATCGTTCAATTTCCAAAGCTCGCCTATTCAGTTGTTGATTGATAATTCAATTGAAGGATAAATTAAACGAGTTAATTGAAATTCGCACCATATAGACTTGTGAAAACTAGTCCGTTCCAGGGTATAATTAGAAAAGTTCGTTGAACAGATGATCAGTTCAGGAGTTTATTCGATACATCACACATCATCAAGTATTCTCACATCAAGCATCGTGAGAAATTCAGCACCCGTTACATTGAGAGATAATGAATGAATACCGACCATTTCAAGAATAAGACAGGCAATGAAATGATGAAACAATAAAAACGAAACATGAAATACAAAGAGGTAGCAATATATCAACACATATGTTATAAATAGTTCAAACTAGACATCAATCAAAATAACATAACGTAATAATATGTCGGATATTGATAATAGTATTTATAATAATGATAATAGTGTTTATTTCCAAAACAATTTCCTATTTACAGAGAAAAGTATCCATGATTGATGAAAGAAATTATACTATTTGATCTAAGACAAAAGAAAACACAAGTAAAAAAACATCAAATAAAAGTGATGAAAAACATAGAAAGTTTCAATTATCTTTGCCTACCACGTAGTAATGGCTACATAAATCAATTTATAAAATAAAAGATTGTGAACATTTCTATACTAATTGATTACAATTATAGAGTTGCACAATACTATTCAAATTTCAAGCCAGCTGTAACAAAAAATATCGATATTAGAGAGTCTGTTTTCATTACGATACATAAAATTGATTCGTGACTTCAACATCAAGTCCGTTTATGTCCTTTCGCCTAAAAAAGTGTTATTGTGCCTAGATGATAGTCCTGTAACAAATATTTAACTTTCTGATAGTAGTGCAGAATAGTCTATTTTGCTTAAATTGAAAAGATTATATTTTCAGAAGTGGTTAATTTTCAGGAAAGAAAGTTTATGGCTTTCTACTACCCTTTCTATACATAGACGTCTACCAGTGAGGATCACAGAGTTTCATATAAGTGACACTTTTACCTTTCATTTAGTATATTGTGCAGGAATCCTATGAATGATATCTGAGTTAATTCCATACTGAATGCTTGGAATACAAACTGAATAGAGATAAGTGTTTTGGTATAATTCAATGTTCCAGTATTTGTTTCGAAGGAATATTTCTTTTGTGTAATTCAATGTTTCTATGAAAGTAGTTGTTTCAGGTAGGCTTTTTCTTCCAGCTTGTGTCTGATAGTTACTTCTTTGAATGATTAGCACATTCATGTATAGTTACTTTTATTGAAATTGATTGCTTCCCCTTCCTTTCTTTGGAAGATTCTCAAATTTTTTGTTATCAAGATGGAGTAGTAGAAAGCCAAAAACTTTCCTTTACAATAATTCATAATGAGATGAAGTAAAAAACTTTGAAGCTTAGGCTTTTCTGAATAGTATCTGTGACATTTTTCGTATTACAAAAGGTACACTTCAATGTTAAAACTGTCACTTTCTACTAAGATTTCAGAAATAAACGAAGAAAAAATTGGACATTCAAAAAATCTTAAAAACTTAGCAAACATCGTCTTTTATTTCTCACAACAATAAGTTATTTGATGTGAATTTTAGAAAATGGCTACTACCGTGCCTTCTCAAAATCAAATGGCCAGTTGTTTTATATTGTTGAAAATAAAGTAATAGCTCTATTTAAATTTCGAGCAAAAACGCACCGCCAGGACAGGCATATGAACTCAATTTTTAATCACATCATACGTTGTGTATTTTCCTCCCACCCTAATAATCGCAAGTTTTCCGGTTTTTGTAACGCTTTTCACGTTTCAAAGCGCTCGAAGCAGTTTGAAAAATTCATCAAGCAGTTGAACCCAGACATCGTATCTACTCTCTCATTACCGTAGCCGAATCAACTCTCATCTTCCTACAAAGGAAACCTCGTAATCTCGAAACTTGGATACACTCCTTCCACAAATTATTCATTTAATTAGGTTCATTATGAAAGTAATTGAATCCAGAGACTGTTTTTTTCATTTGAAGTACGAATTGAGAATAAATAGGGTAATTTGTTATTCGGGAAGACATGCATATGATGACTTCTGATACCGGATGGTCAGTGCCGGACCCAGGGAAATTTTAGGCCTGAGTGATATCTGATTATGGCGCCCCCTTGCTTACCCGATACTTCTGATATTCATCAGTGGTCGGTGCACATGCAAACATGGTTCACGGAATGGGAAGACCACTACACATCATGAATCTGTGTCTAAACACTGCATTAAGGTACATCCATTTATCAATAACGTCAATAAGCATAATGAGGTTTGAAACCAGTACTAATGTAAAAATGATCATAAAAGATAAACTATTCGGGTTTAGGTCACATGCCATTAATAATGAGATAATTGATAAAAACCTATGAAATAAAATAGAGTCAACATTCATAATGTGATTATTAGGCATAACTAACTTAGGAACTGGTACTTGTTAGTTCAAATGTTTGAGAATCTTATTGAAAAGAATCTCGTCAGATTTAGGCTACATGCTCCTAATAGTAACATAACATTAGCAAGTCAACATTCATTAATGAGACCAATGAGCATTATCAACTCAGGAACTGGTATTTGTTATGTTGCAAGTTCGAGAAATAACGTAAAAGTGCTTATTTAAAAGAAACGCTCAGATTTAGGCTACATATTCCTAATAATGATGTACTCCACTATCTCCAATATTTAGACAGTTCTTTTTTCATTTGTACTCTTGCAGATGACACCTTTCTCATACAGTTTTATGGCCCAATGTATATACTTTATTACAATAATATATAATTATTATGTTATAATAATGGTGTATCTGGCAAACAAATTGAAAATTTCATATAAATCATAGCTTAGGCACTTCTGTATTTACCATGTTTTATGACCTCCTCATAGGATAAAATCAGAACTTATTCATTTTTCAATGTGCAGATCAGAAAGCATGTCATCAACTACAGCCTGCTCAAACTGCGTTCAGCAGAAATAGTCACAAAAATCTGGAGGGATGCCCAAATATTGGAGAACGTATAACGTATCTTGCCGCGTATAGTATTCAATGCCAAAAGCTGAAGGACTGTTTTGGAGTAGTCTTTATCAATATCTAAAATCTTTTTCAAACACATTATTTCTGATGGGAGCTCCTATCCCGAAATATGGCGATCATGATCATGTATTAGTTTTTACTCCAAATATAGGCATGCTTCCTTCAAACTTTCTTTGGTAACTTTCAAATCGTAGAGGAATCGCCAAGTCTCATTAACTTCATTGAGTTCATGACTGTATCTAGCATTGCATTAGAAAACATTTGTTCTGAATTTCTAGCGCATATCGACTTCATAAATACATTCTGCTTTTTTTCTCGTGCGTTTTTCAACAAATAAAGTCATAGGCACATAACTCAATTAGCCACACGTTCGCAATCAAAATATTGAAAAGCGAAAAATTTTGTTGACCACTGAGGTGGTTCCTAGGACTTGGCGTCTGAAGCGCCGCTCCGTTCAACTTATAGTTAGGACGGCCTTGCCTTGGATTGATAAACTTATATGACACTCATTTTCGTATTTGATACACTTTATTGTGAGATTTTGATAAATATTCAACAAAACTGCAACATGTGTTTTCAGGATACCAAACTGTAACAACAAACTGAATTGTCATCAGTGTTGTTTCTTATGTATGGCAACTAGCAATCCGAACTGGTTTCGCACGGGTGACAGAACATATATGAACATTCTGTCACAGTGTCACATCAACTTTTCCATGAGAAAAGTTCCCATTTTTATCTGAAGAGCGTGCTTTTGAAGATATAAGGGCTGGAAATTTCGCCCTTTAAAATATTCTAGTAGAGTTCAAAACATTCGAAAGCATTCAGATATGCCCGGAACATTCTGGAATGTAAGGGAACAGTCCGGAACGTTTAGAAAACAGTTTAGAATTTGAATACAAGTACTTTTGCTCATGTTCAAGAAATTTCCAAAGTATATCACAAACTAACGGTTTTTACGAAAAACCGTTCTAGAAGCCTAATTGAATATTTCTCGAAATACTTCTTGTCTTTGTCTTATGTTTGTAGATCTTTTGCGGAAAAATTCTCACTTGTATACTTTGCAGTAAATGTTCATGAGGTAGCAAAAACCTATGTGATTTTCTAGAACTTCAACCAGCGTTTAATATGACTTTAATATGACTAATATGACGAAGCTTATTGGTAAATCATCTGAAAATGGAACTTTTAACGTGCAATGATCAACTGTATTGCCAGTTGATCAACCTCTGACAAAAGTACCAAACTCTTACGAAGGTTCAAAATAGATGAACACTTCAATCTAGCAGACTACTATTATAATTTTCATGCAGTCATTGTTCACTGTGGTTCTGGCGTTGAATTTAGTCATTATTACGCAATAGTCAAAAACGGAACGGAATGGTTTAAGTTTGACGATACTCGTGTCACTAAATATTCTGGCGACATCTTGAATTCATTGGAGCCTCTGGAGACACCTAACATTTTATTCTATGAAAGAGAGGACATTGGCAGATCAAGATCTTCAGACGATATGGTGCTTCAGGTTTTTTTGGGTTTTCCTGTAGCTGAAAAAGCAAATGTGCCACTGGAATCAATGTTATCCAATTTGGTACTGATGTGCCTTAAGGCAAGTGTCTTACGGCGAAGCATCGATGCATACCAATGAGGATGACAGTGGTTCATGTAAGTGCAATTTGTTACCATTCATTTGAAATAGAACGCCTGTGAATGATATCTGATTTTATTCCATAACGAATGTTTGGAATACAAACTGAGGAGAGAAAAGTATCTTCTGTATAATTCAGTGTTCATATAACAGTATTTAATTTTTTTCGTATAATTCAATATTTATATAAAAGTAGCTGTTTCAGAAGGACTTTCTTTCAGTTTGTGTTTGAAAGTTACTTCTTTGCATGATCTATACATCCATGTATACAGTTACTTATTTTCAAATAGATTACTTCCTTCCTTTCTTTGGAAGATTCCCACATCTTTTTTTTTGTATCAAGATGAAGTAGCAGAAAGTCAAAAACTTTCTTTCCCAAAAATGAAATTGAAGTATTCATCAGTTTTTTCATTTCCATCACTCACTAGATTGTGATTTCGTAGAATGAAATGATGAAATGGTTCATCTTTGAAATTATCTAGGAGAAACTTTCTTCTTCAGGATGTACCAAACTTTTATTGCATTGAAAAACCAGCCCTGAATGAAATAAGTACTAGCGACAAAATTTGGCATTACACGGGTTATTTCTGTCATATTGTCTCAGCTCGTCTATTAAGAACGTTTCCATTCTTATACCAACGGCGTGCTTTGGAAGGGTTCGAAGTTTCGCACTCTAGAAAAGTTTAGAACGGTTCAGAACATTAAAGAGTATTGTAGGCCTTCACAACTCAACAGAATTTTGGGATATTCTGAAATATTGTGGAGTATTCGAGAAGACCTATTTTGTTACATCTCAACACGATTCGGTAGCATTTTTGAAGAAAGCTCGCACATGTTGCAACACCGCTATTTATTTAAAACCTATCTGGTCTGACAAACGTTGTTTTGGCATATAATTCATTTTTGAGAAGATTTTTCTAGAAAAAAATAACTTACTTATTGTAAGTGTGTAAGTATATGGTATATGAGTGAAGCACATATGGAGCGCTGTGAACGGTGACGAAATATATAAATTACAGAACATTATTTATTAAAATTGATTTTTCAAAATCAAATACATATCTCTAATTATGACAATATTACTAAAAAATAATGTCAATCTCTTAATGGCCTTGCCTTTGGTCGGCCTCTTGTAAATCGTCTGCTTGCAGTTCTAGGCGTTTGACGGCTTAAAGAAGCTCCTCTGTGCCTTGCTGGCATTGCACTAAACACACAAATAGAAGACATTTAATTAGTTAATGATGAAAAGCAGTATGCTGATTAATTATTTATGTAATTTCATCTATTATTGTACTTACCACTTACAATATTTTTCTACTAGAATGAATATCAAAAAATTTGATATGCACTGGCTTTAATGGAATTATTAATATAGTATTACTATATAAATAAAACGCAATACGTTCAACACAGTAACCGTTGTATTTCATCAGTTCGGACTTCCACTGTCTAATTGATTTGAAAACCCTGAAAAAACAATTAAAAAATTAATAAGATTTCCATAAAATAACAATTTTATTAAACAAAAAACTGAAATTAAAAAAAAATAACATACAAGCAACAACCAAACAAATAAAAATTGAAATAATAATGAAAGCTGAAAAATAAAAATTTAAAATTATCATTAACAAAAAATGAAAAATAAAAATTAAAAGATTTCAAACCAAGTTATGTCACGACGTTTCGATTGTTATAGTCTATTTCAAAAGAGTGTAGAGTAATAAATCATGAAGTGTCATAAAATTTGCCTGAATTTCGTTGTCGTCCATG
>WOGN01004558.1:0-13988 GCA_015342105.1 Leptinotarsa texana | reverse complement strand
GAATCTTGAATCACTTTTTAATGTAAATACCAATGTCTTTATTGTAAATAATTATATTCAATAAAGTTTGTTTTTAAAAATATAAATTCAGTGTGAAACACATAACATGAATTACGAGATAGAATAAGTCAGGCTCGGCACATGTATAATTCGGTATGATCACATAGCATCTCAATTCGTTTACCATCTTAAACGCGTAGGTTTTGTTTGGTTTTTATGGCAGGAGAAATGAATGCGTTGTTGTTATCTGTTAAGAACTGTCAGACGTTTATGAACATATCAAAGATGTATTCAAATGATGAAAGGACTGATACGCTATTTAGTTATGCAAAATCCAATAGAAATCCTCCTTCGGCAAGGAATATGCATGTTGAGCTATACCCGAATCGTCGTATTCCGAACATCCAAATGTTTAGACGATTAGAAAGAAATTTGAGGGACTATGGTGTATTTGACAGAATTGAATGTTATGGGTAAACAAATATTACCAGATAAAAATTTACACAGTGAAAACATCTTTTTTTTAGGATTGGTCAGTCACAAAAATTATACTAATCAAGATTGTTCTTCACGAGAAATTGCCCACGAAATGGGGATTTTTGTAAAATTGACCAGAAATATTTTGAAAAAGAACAGATATAAATGATAAAAGATACGCAAAGTTCATCACCTCGATGAAAGGGATTACCTAAGGAGTGTACGATTTGCGGAGTGGTTGAGACGTAGAAATAGGGAAGTTAGAAGAATTTGTAAAAAAATAATATGAACCGACGAATCAAATTTCACCAACAATAATAGCTGGTTTAACAGAAGTATACATTATAGGTGGAGTAATACAAACGAACATTTCCATAGGGAAACCAATTTCCAAGAAAACTTCAGAATAAATGTTTGGTTGGTTATTTTGGGAACAAACATCCTTGGCCCTTTCTTTCACAATGATCATTTGAATAGTGAAATGTATCTTCATTTTGTATTTAATGAATTCGATGGCGATAAAGTTTTTTCAACCCCAAGTACAGATATCAACCATATCAAATAAAAATAAGAGGTGCATGTATTGGTATAAATGATTGTGGTTATTTCAAATGAAACGCTATAAAAATATCAAATATGGTATACCCTTGGATTGTGAATTTATTGCTTTATCAATATCAGTAATATGAAAGACAGGTCCGAATTCAGAAAAAAACGACACGTTTTATAAAATATTTATTATTACACCGCCATAGCACACTTCGAATAAAATAACGTTTTCCCTTCTAATTTTTTTATATCCTCCGAAATAAAAATTCTATTCGAAAAACACTAAAAACAACATTTTTGGTTATTCCCGTATAACTCGAGGAGGGCGAGAGTCCTCGTGAATTTTCTTCGACCATTGTATTGTTCCCGATGAATTCCCATTGAATTGTCTTCATATCTGTTACGGTTTGAGATATAATAGCAATGTTACCACATAATTGCACATGTTTGTTGTTTGTTCTTTTATTTTGTAAACGACCTGTTCAATGAAAATTATGTTCTTCAGACAATGAGGTATTGATTTGATATGATTTCATGAAAGAAACGGCCTATATATTACAAGAAAATTGAGTGGAATGACACAACTGTTTGAAAAATTCAATTTAATAACGTATGTGACAAAACAAACTGATAAGATCAACATCACATTGACATATTTCTCAGGTGAATTATAACCTTGTAGTTTTTTTGCATAATTTTGATTCGATCATAATCCATAATAAGTGGAACTCAATTATTAAATTTTTTCGTCAATTTAAAAATGACATGTTGATGATTTGTATTGGTAGAATGATTTATTGATATACACACCAAGGTCCAACTTGTGCTTATTTTTCGAAAAAGTCATTGGAGAAATTTTTTATTTTATTAGAATTGATTTTTGCGGAACTAATAAAATTATTGAGATGCAAGAATATAATAAATTCAACTAATAATAAATACCTATATTGCATGTGTTTTTCAAAATGAAAATGAAATTATCTCGTTCTTATCGACTATGAATGAAAAAAATTAATTAGTGCAAATAATAACAGAAGTGAATCATTTTCAATTGAGAACTAATTGATTGGACTGAGATCATCAGATCCTGTGGTTAAAAGCCATATATTTCTTATGAGTATCAAAGTATTCAAAATGAATCCATTTTATAACATACAATAGATAAGACATATAACTTCAAATATTAAGTGAATTATGTTCTAGGATTTCGAATTTTGATTAGTGAATGACAAAATATACTTAAATACAAATAATTTTTTCTGTCCTGATGTATGGATTCGAGTTTATACAAATATGTGAATATAATATAGATTTTTCTCATAGTAGCTTTAAACATCCTCCAAATGCTTACCTTCTACAGGTCTGTATTTCAAAATGCCATCCAGCCCTCTCAGACCATAATCACTAACATATGAGAAGAGGTAATAATACAGTTTCGTATGTTTTGCTGTCAACTGAACAGTTTTTCTTAGAGGTCGAACGAATTGGACATCAGATAAATACTGTAAATGTGAAACATTCAGAAAATTGAGCTGAATACTGAAAACCATCATAATTGTCGTATTAAAAAATAATAACCATTAAAAAAATCAGTAATTCGAATATATTCTTTATATTATCTATATCTGAAGAATTTTCTAGTATTGTTGGTCGTGGTCTGCAGATTTTTTTTGCCTGAAGTTGTGTCTACTAGTGCGGTAGAATCATTAAAGGCGATGTCCACACCAGCAAATATTGGTGATCTGCATGGCTTCATTTCTATTAGTTCATAGATTGTACAGATTTATTATGTCAGTTTTCCTTTCTTGTCGATTCAAACTGTCTCATTGATAATGAATTTCTATCGTCTCCTTATATACTTCTGGGTGGAAACTTCTGGATTTTTTCAAGTAATTGTGATTGTTCGAATGAGATCACATGAGTATTTTTTTTGAGTGCAAGTGCGCCGCAACAGCTGATTTGTCGGTATGCTCAATGTGACAATTTCTTTCGCGTTGAAGGAGCTACAAACTTATACTTTTTCAAGTGGTCCCAATTTGACCGACCCGCAACTACAAGGGGTTCGGTATACCTCGTGTTTTAGGCATCGCTGTCGTCAATGTTTTGGTTGGCTTCCTTTTGAGATTGAAACGAAAGAAGACCACGGCAAAACCCGGAAACCAACCAGAACATATCTCCGGTGTTGCCAAAAACTCTCGGATATTCTTAAGTGACCTTAGATTCTTTCGTAGAATTCCAACCACTAACTACGTCAGAAGAGAGAAATAATTGAAATGTTAATTGAGACGGCTTCTGTGAATTTGTTAAAAACTTCCTGAGAACTGAATTACGTAAAAAAAACTTCAAAAGAGATGGGTAGGTATAATTGAATCGAATTTGAGCGGGCGATGCAACTCAAAAGATATAAAACCAAAGTAGCTCCAGCTATGCCCGTCAATGAAAAAGCTTTTCTTCTCTATGGCAAAAAATGTTACAATTTAATAACTTTCAGTTGCATCTTACGCATAGCCACAAAATCAAGATGACAGAAGCCTATAGCAATCTAAGACTGAGCTCGTCTACGAAAAATCAATTTTTAAAGTACTTCAGTGAAGTACTTTGTACTTTGGCGAATCCAAAAATTTCCATAAGTCGACACCAATGGCTTCCACTTCAAGTGATAAAATATGAGAAACTCTTGTCAATGCCCAAGTAAATCCTATGGAACGCTCAGTTTATCATTTGTATGAGCAACGGAGGTACGCACACTGAGAGAAATTTTTTGCTACGATAGAGAGATTTTTTTACAGCAGCAAAACCGTTATAGCAGAGTGTTTTTCATTCATCAAAAAGTAGTTATCCGATTTGATGTCAGCAGCAGTTAATTTTGAAACCGAATTTTCCAGTGTATTTCTGTTAAATTTTTTGCAGAATAAAAAGAATGGAAATAGAACAAGCGAAAGCGTTTTTGAAAATCTCATGGAGAAAGAGGCACATTTTGAAGAGAATGGAATCAAAATGTTTATGAGCGAAGAGCAGTTTTGCTATGTTGTGGTAACGCGCTTAATGCTCAGAGCCCATAGTATTCATTTTTCTAGTGAAATAGTTTTTGTTGACAGCAGTGGATCATGCAATCGAATGGGTAATTCAATAACCTTCTTTTTGGTGCTACTAAAGTCGGCGGTGTATCTCTCGGCTGGCTGTATGATACACAATTATCAAACACTAGAAGTGTATGAGTTTTCAAAAATTAAGGGATGTCCTGAGATCTAATGGGTTTGTAAAGGAGCACATTCCGTTTTATGACAAATGATTCATCTGCAGAAATGAATGCACTCCATACTTTATTTCCTGGGTCAGCCACTTTAATTTGCACTTCACTGCAAGCTGTATGACGGAACCAGAAACATGAAATTGAAGAAGCAGATCGACTGTTCCTTATGCAACAATTTCGCGATGTTCTATATGACAAAAATATAATTGAATGTAATCTGTTGAAAGGGGAACTATACAGTAACAAAGTGTCAGTAAAATATAAATTATTATAAAACTTTGTTGAAGAAATGTGGAAAAGAAATTCTGAATGGTGCTACTGTTTTCGTACTGGCATGCCAATTAAGGGCTACAATACCAATAACAGCGAAAGTCTCTATACGTATATTTAAAGATATAGTCCTCAAGAAATATAAGCTTTTAATTCTGTATCTTTAGTGGAATCCATTACTTATTATATGAAACAACTTAACCAACAAAAATTAATCTCTTCCGCAAATTCAAGTAGAATTACCCTTCAAATTTATTTCAAGAAATTTCCAAATAGATATACCAAATGTACGATTTTAAAATACTGTTAATTCAGCATTAGACGAACATATGTTGTGCACTGTAAACATTCAAACAGAACAAATGGAGCAGGAGGCAAATTTTGTAAACATTTGTGCGCAGTTTGCACAGTGGTGTGAATCTATTACATACCTCTGATTTGAATTCCCAAGACCGAGTTGAGTTAGCAACATTAGCCTAAGTACCTAACTTACAATTCATTTTTTATAGGAATGGAGAAAAATATTGATTTAGTTGGAAATGCTTACGAAAAAAAAACAAAAATAGGTTTACCAAATCAATGCAAGCAAATAACACAGTTGAGCCTACATCAAGTGAAATGTTGGAAAATACCTTGAATGATAATGAATTATTGGCAGAGTACCAGGTGCAACTGTCAAAATTTAAATTAAACCTCAACAACTTCTATAATATTGCTGAAGCTGAGCAATCAAAATTCATGTTAGAACACAAATGTAACCTCATTTAGAAAATCAAAACTATCGAAAATATTGAGTCGCTTGCCAATTCGGCACAAGCATTTATAATTTTATAAAAACGAGAAAAATAAAATTCCAATCTACTTCTATTGCATGCCGGGCAAATAGAAGCTTACATGCTGGTACTAGAGCAATACAGGCAGGTAGCCTTCAAAGTTGGAAGTTTTAACAAAGAAAAAGAAGAGATTAAATAAGATGAGATCATATAGTAAAAATATTGAGCTCAATCAACCAAATGCTATCGTCATGGAAGTGAACATTGCTACCAGTACACATATTTTTGCATTTATTCATATTTATTCAATAGGTGATTATTAAGTACCTATTATACAATGTTACGTACTATTACAATGTATGATATTGATATTATACACTAGAAATTATTACCTAGCTTGTTTTGTTAGAAAATACCTACTACCTACTACTTCACTATGATGTACTGTCAGGCATTTTGAGTATCAATCATGCATTGTTGCGATCACTGTCTGGGGAACTGAGTGCTTGGCGAGCAGTACATTTCCTAGCGCGTCAACGTAACCCGTAGCGTTCACGGTGTAGGAAACGTAAAAATGCATACCGCATATCTTGTAGCTGCTTGTCGATCTACATTAGTATACAATCATACTCTCTTTCTTATGATAAAGTATATGTAGGGAAAACTGAACCCTCATCGCCTCTGATATTGGCTACCGCAGTAGTAGATGAAACATCATGCACGGAATCCTGCAGACCCGTCAAATTCAATAAAGCCAGATAATAACTTTGAAGTAGGTATTTAGTTCTGCCGTGAAAGTTCAGACCCTTTGAAATTATATATTGTTTATTGAGAAAATGTTGAAATTTCAGATATCAGAACCCATTCTACTCATTTCTTCATTATTTAAACCGAGTCATTCAATCTTGCAAAACTCAATTCAAATTCGTGCTTTCGATAGGTCTGAATAGTCATTGAACATTCCAAACAACTCAAACTTGATTGAGAAAATTTCCCTTGCCCTGAAATGGACATATTAAAACATTCATTCAGGGAATATAACTGAAGGTGATCATAATTTTGAATGTTCAGGAAAAAGGATGTGGCCAATATTTGTATATCAATGTTCAATTGTTTCTTGGACACTCCAAATTTGGACTAGTTACTAACCGTTTAGTATGAAACTTCTCCTAAAAGTACCTTAACGGAAAATGAAAAATATACCATACAAATTTATTTAGTTGAAAATTGTCCTGAAGTGTATTCAACATTATTTCCTTTCTACCAAGCTAACACAATTTTCTCAGTCATACTTTTCCTAATATCTAACGTCGCAATTCCCGGAGAGACACCCTGTGTTATGAATATTACTGGAGTTTTATCCCAACACTAAACCGTTATTTTCAACATCTCAATACGCATTCAGATGGTAAAAATACCGGCTTGGAGTTGGGATACTGATATTAAATATATAAATATATTAATATTAAACTGACTTAGTTTAATATTCCTTTTGAAGATGATCAATTGTGGGTTGAAATACGTGTTGAGATGTTGAAAAGAACGGTTTGGTGTTGGGGTAAAACTCCAGTAATATTTATTACGACACAAAAGGTTCATAACAGTTCATTACAAGTAACCTGTATTATAGTGAAACCTTTTGAAATCGTTTTGCCCCTTTTCAAGCAACATCAAAAATGTTCTTGAGACCTACACAACCAGAGAAAAAGAGCGGACCTAATTTTTAACGTGATATCCCAAACATCACAATAACGATATCTACATAACATTTGGATTCCATGAAATATTTGCGCTTCCGCCATAATATGAAATAGCAATCACCAGGTCATTCGCCAAAATATAACATCAAATTTTGTCAATACATAAACAACATCAACTTTTTGTGTTTTCATTAACTACGATAAATACTATTGATTCTGACTGGAAAATGTTCAATATCTCGAGTTGAGGAACTGTTACATTGATAAATTTCAGATTTTGATATACAAAAATTTAGTTATTTCGGCCGAGTGGAATGCCAGAGGATGCAAGGAATTTTAGAAACGTATTATAAAGCCCGTTAATACAATGTTGAAGAATCTGAGTTACCCTTCGTTATTTAGAGATGAAATGCCAAAATATATTTTTTAAATTCTCATCTACTTAATTCTAATAGATTTCTGAAAATTATTTGCAATTTGTCATTGCAGTGGGTTCAGAAAATATGTTGGAGAAGATATTTTACAGAATGCTCTATTTTTTGGGACATCTCAGACTTTGGATTTCTTAATAAGAACTTGAATGTGGAAAGAAATACATATCATCATTGTTGTTCCGATAATATTGACTCTTCATGTGTAAAGATTTCATATTTTGAAAATTTACGAATTTTTTTATTATAATAATACGAATATATTTGTAGAAGACGTAGATTACCCTGAGTCTTATATCTCATAGATGTGTTCCTAGCAGATGAAGTTCATGAAATTATCAAATAAAAATGACTAATGTATTTGCCAAATTATAACACCAATGTTTGTCAGTTTATAGGTATTCTAAATTACCTTCTATGAGGAAGATCTTCGCTAGTTGTTCAGATTATGTGTAAAGATCAGAGTAATTAGTTCAATTAGAAAAACTACTCAGAATTGATATTTTTCAAGTACCTACTTTAGAGGGATCTTATTCTTCATAGCAAAAAATAAACTGCAATTTTGTTCAGCGTATATACTACTTTGCGGAAAACATTACCTAGTAAAATATTTATCACAAAACTGGCCAAACCAATAACAAACCTGAAAAAATGCTAAATTACTTCTACTTGATATTAATTTTCGAGGAAAAATATGTATGGTATTTGGGTACTCGCTAAATTTATTACTGCTGAGGACGCGAATTCAATACAACGAAGAAAAAAATTAACCAATTTTGCGCTTCAAAGGGCGTATAATAAAGTATGCTATACAAGCCAATCAAGCCAAACTGAATATTTTCAAAGTCTCCCGAATTGGTCAGTAAAAAAACTATGCAGAGCCCAGCAGTGGGCATCTACTGATCATCTTTAGTTATTTTATTTCATACCTCTGTTTGCATATTTTCCATTTATTTTTGGTGAAATCTCATATAATAAGATTTATCTCAATGTTCTGAGTGATATAATGAGTCTGATATTGACTAACAATTATCCCATGGGATTATGGGTATTTGTGTCTGAATTTTTGAGATATATACTCACATATAAGATGTCCCTCCTGCTGGCATCTAGATAAGAACTTGTAAAATAATGTTTCAGAATTTTCATTCCAACAATGGTTCTCTGTTCTGCAGTTTTGATATTCATGGCAAGGGGTGGTAATGATCCAGGGCTTATATCATATATAATATTCAATGGCCGAAGTATATTGATAACTGAAATAATATAATTTTTTCAAAAACAACATGAAACAACTGAAAATGAAATTAGTTCTTATCAACGAATAAACAGTAATTTTTGTGATTGATGTCGTTTTCATCTGGAGAGAGCATATTTGTAAATATGTATATATGAAAAATTATTATTTTTTGAGTGAAGTGAACTGAATTTCATCATGGCTTACCTTCAGCAAACAACAATGACTCTAAGGAGTTTTCGCCCATTAGAACTGGTACTCTATTAAAATTACCACTTTCTAATATTTTGTACACATTTTGTGATAAAAAGGCTCCTTTGTGGTAGGGTTCAATTGTGGGGCTAAATGGAAAGCCTTCTCTTTCTGCTTGGGGTATGGACTGAAAATATTAGAGAAATCAGATCGATGATATGATATGTTTCACCAACAATGCCATACTATAGATTGAAAATGGAAAGACTGTTCAAATTCGGTATAGAATTTTTGGATCCAACACGATTATTATCAATAATAAATTGAGAATTTGCTTCTTTATTTGGTGTATGACAAATAGATCACACGTTTATTGATATTGACAAATAAAATATCTGGAAAATGATATATTTGAAGTTAATTTATCTCACAAATTGAATGAAAAAAATGTCCAGTAGGTTTGCATCATTAGGAGGTAACTATCGTTTTCCGCTTTCTAATTATTCTCTTGAATTATTGGTGTTCTTTTTCCTCCTGGCAAATAATGTTAGTATCCTCGTTCATTCGGTATTGTTGTCTTCGATCTTTGCTTTGCCTTTCTCATAATAGTCAGTTTCAGTTTCATAGGCTCTATATTGAATATTTCATTTCTTTTCTTGTAGTGCTTCCATTCCGCACTGATTCGCTATTGAAATAACCAGTGAATTTTAGAATCATAGACAGTTCAAATAATCTTCAAACTTCAAATGAGTATCAGTAGATAAAATAACTATTTTCCCGGCTAACACCATGCTGGATAGTGAATTATATCCGACAGATATTTAGGCAAGATATCTCTGAGAGGTTAGTCTCGCAAATGTTTCTCGCTTATTTAACAGCAGGACATGTTGAAATCATTCGAATAGATCACCTACATACCAGTTTCGAGGTATTTCCACTCATCAGTGCAGTGAAGATCCCTCCCAAAGAGCATTAAGCCCAAGACTCAATTAATTTCAATACGGCTCGACTAACAGAAAGATTGTTAACTAGTAACAGCTCCATTACGTGAAGAAAGCCTCAATGGGGGTAACCATTTGGTAGCCTTCATCTCGAATGCACTACCTAAACTCACATGATCATCTAGAAAAAAATCCCAGAATTTATTTAAATTACCTGACAGCTTTTTGAAATTTTGAGTGAGAAGTAAAGATCTCTAGTAATTGAGTATGAATTCATACTGTTTCATCATTGAAATATAAAAGATATTTCAATTTGCTGAATTTGATCTAATTCTGCAGATATCTATTTGGGAGGAAAGATCAAGATGAAGTTTCTTTTCCTAGATTGAATTTATAATATTCGACTGAAATATGAAAGGAATAAATGATCCACTGGAACTAACAAAAAATCAAATCCATTGAAAATTTAACAAAGACAATCTCCACGATTCCAGAAGCTGAATATTGTTTCCATACTGTCCTACATGCTGATAGGCTCCCAAAAATATTTAATTTCACTTCAATCCACTGTCTTTCAATTTTCCACAAAAAAATGAATTTCATTTCTGAAATCGGTAAGAAAGTGTAAAATTCAAGAAGAATCGTAAATGAATTGCCTAATCATTACCACAAGAACAATTAATTTCGAAGCTTGTTTCAGTTGCTCCACATCCACCTTGCGGAGTACCTCAATTAAATCTCTAGTATTTATTGTATCTACACCAACTGCAATACCAACGTCAACAGCAAGTTTTCTGGGATTTTTTTGGAATGCCCACTGACACAGAGGGCTGCCACTGCTTGAAATGGCTGCTCGGAAGAGACCTTTACTTTTGGGAGAGGACACTTGATAAAGGACAGAGGCGGCTCCTGCACTTTGACCAAAAATGGTCACACGATTCCTATCACCACCAAACTTTTTGATGTTTCGTTGGACCCAGCGGAGCGCAAGGTTCTGATCTTTGAGTCCGTAGTTTCCAGGACTAGCCATGTCGTCTGTGCTGAGAAAACCTGAAAATGTCAATTTACGATGAGAATGAAATATATATTGGTTCTTACATACCATCAAAACACACGGACATATCCCCAGTGTACATGTTTTGAGACACCTCAAACATATCGTGAAAAAAATCAGTTACAAAGTTCATTCATTCATTTGAAATATTTGGTTGAACCGTAAAATATCAGATGGAAAATATATTTTCAAGTAGTAGACGCTGATGATTTCTAATTTGTGGAAGTTGAGGGAGTTACTAGTGTAACAGAGAATCACTTAGTAGGGGTACAAACAGTGAAAAAGATTTTATTGTTTATGGTAGGGGTGATCAAATTGACATTTGAATAATATAATGCGAATTAATTTACTGAATATGTTGAAGATACTTAACAATTTGACTTACCAAATAAACCCACTCTATAATTGAATGTAACCACAATGATATCTTGATCTATAAGATTATCACCACCGTAGAACTTTGCTGAAGAATTGCCATGAAGAAATGCTCCTCCATATATCCAAACTAATACTGGCAAAAGTTCTTTGATAGTTTGTGGGTTCTGAAAAAAGAAACTAAAATTTTTATGAGTCCTCAAGAAGTATTTTCGAAAAATATATTTACTTTTGAAAAATAGTATGTATGCTACAATAGAACAGTTCTTCATTATTCTTCATGTTACTATATTTCAACCACACATTTTATATAAGTTGCAATCCATTGAAGAATTTGGAGTTGCATTACATTGAATTGTAATGAGGAAGTATTGATACGGTTCTCGAATTTGCTACTACAAACTCTCCAGAAAGCTAAAAGTAATTTTTGTGTGCACATATGGTTGACAGTTTTGATGGTTGTTACTGTATATTCAGTGGAAGTGATCAACCGTGAAACAATCAACAAATAAACGTTACAATGACCTGTAGAAAAACTCCACATAAAACATTACAAGGCGAATAATAGCCGTTCAAATCAAATAGTTTTCAACAGACCGTCGATAAAGTTCACTAATTCTAATTTCTTTCTACTTCTGAATGTTCATCGCTGAGTTATGAAGAAAGCGCAATTCAATTATCCGCATACCTTAAACTAGGAAGAAGAGGTTGAGTTGATCAATCAACTGATCTATCTTCCCGATCTGTAGATACCAAGTTCTTGTGATGCACTGTTTGGAACACCTCGTTGTCATCTTCAAGAGAAACATTGAACTAAATATACTAACAATGTTATCCTTCTTTATACCATAGACACCTCTTCTAGGTACCTGCTTCTTAAGTGTCTTGAATTAATTTCACAATATTGACTTCTCTACTAGCCTTTAATTGGTTTTGCAATGTGTCCTTTTGTAATAGACGCATATATGATTTTGTTACACATAGCTTCAAACAGAATGCTTTTCTTTCGAAGAATCGTAGAGCCCACGACCCGTGATATTGGAAATTGAAACAATAAAAGCTAATGAGTTGGATCAGTTGGAAATTGAAGAGGAATGTGTTGAAATCATAATATTCGAGATCACTCACTTATACCATTATTATATTGTTTCATAGATCAATAACTCTTATAATCTGACGTACACCAAAGAGATTTCAATGACAGGAGTAGTAATTTCTGAAATATATTCACCTGTGGGGTATACACATTCACAAATAAACAATCTTCACCTCCCCTGGTTATAACTCCCGTTTCATCAGGATACGTTTCTATACAAGTGAGACCTTCTTTAGTAGCATCTAAGACTCCTGACCAGGGTTCGAAGGGTTCTGGGGCCTGCAAAATTTTCAAAATTAATCCACACCTAAAAAATGATCGCAACTCACCCGGAATCGTAGATGGCCAGTTGGTGGTTTTGCATACGGAATTCCTTCATATGCCCAATATTGTTTTCCAGTGTATGTGTGACTAGTTCGTCCTTGAAGGATCCCATTGTTTGTGTGAACCAACAACTGACTGTCCTGGAAAGATCATATCGAATTGAATAATTGGTCCAGATATTTTCGACAATGAAGTTTATTTATGCATGTCTGGATCTGTTTTCATGAAGAACCCTTCTTCAAAATGATAATTATTCCTCAACTCATCAGTGAGGTTGTGAGTTTCATACTTCCAAACCCTTACATATTTTCAGTGAACATATCTCCACATGTATGTTTTCAGCTTGAATGTAGTGAAATCATTCAGTGAAATGGAAATCTGAATTTGTTACTAACGAGTTATATCAGGAACTGATACTACACTGGTAGATGCATGTTCACAGATCAGGTCGTTAGCCGATCCAGCCTGCTTACTCAGCATTGCGTCATATGCGAACTTATTTATACACCTTGTTTTCTTATTCAATTCATTCAATTGTAGTCATTTGCCTTAAATATACAAATTAAGTTTTTTAAAATGCAAATACTTCGAAATAATTGGCGCAGTCATTGTAGGATTGTTCGAAAACGTCTCATCGCGAATTCGTTTGTGAGTCCCAACTCTTAACGGACACGAAACAGAAAATTTGGAGAATGAGCCAGTGAACCAGAGAAACACAGTGAGCTAGAAAAGTGGACAAAAGCCAGGAATAGGTGAGCCATCCATTTGTCCTCTCGTTCTATTTGAATTTTGTGGCAGAGTTGACTATTGATTGAATCAATTAGTGCATATATAATTTAAGTTTAGCAATAAATACAGAATTGAGAGGAAATCAATTGCGTTTAAGGTATCAGCAAAAATAATTATCTGAGAGATAAATTTAGCATAAAAAGAGAAAGAAGATAATTACAAATTTTTCGAAAATAATAATAGTAATAAAATAAATTTTCATTTACAATCTGTCAAAATTGTTGAATCAATTGGACAATTGAATAACTCAGTATTAGATAGAGGTAATAAAATGACAAATCCTTAAAAAGGGGTTATCAATTACCAATTGTTGAGATTTTTTATTAATAACATTCCAAATTTTAAGACTGATAATGAAAGTACCTTGTAAGTATTTATTGAACATTCTGAATATTTGATTTCTAACTACAAAAATATTCAAAATATTGATGATCTGTTTAAAAAAAATCTGTTTAAAATCTGTTTTTCCGTTAATCAGCTGCCGCCCCCATACGAACGACAACTCTCAGAAGTTGAGAAACTTGTGC